>JAIUZE010020623.1:0-13633 GCA_022085475.1 Heliosperma pusillum
ACACGATCACATTTCGTATATGTAGACTAATTTCTTCCTGGTAGCACGACGATATAAATATCCGGTCCTAGTCTAAACTTGGCCAGACTCTCAGAATAAACCATTTTCCGATTCGACATGCGATAAACGTTTCGCATCCAAGACTCGGTCAATCATTGACGCCGAGTACCCCAAATTCGGTCGATAATTCACGAAAGAGGCGGAAAAGAGCACAAGCCTCATAACAAGCGGTACGCTACATGCAAATAACACCACCTCGCAAGTACACAACATTTGACGGCCGGGTCGATCAACGCAATGCGTTCAACTCCCAACAACGTCGTCGTATGCCCACTAAACATGCAATTAAGCAATAGGATACCTCTCTGTTCCGACATTCCAGCCTTACGAACGGGAAGGTAGCCAAGGAAATGAGAGTACAAAGCACAAGACAAAATAGGGCTCAAACCGTAACATTTGTAAAAACCGACTCAAAGTGGGACATAGCAAAAACCGGCACAAAACATGTGATACAAGCGAGTGAAAAGTCATATATCCAAAACATGAATATTATAAGTCACTACGTAAAATTATACGATAAACGGATCATGCGAACTATTATAAATTACGAGTTTTAGAAATTAAAGGGAAAGATCACAGCCGTGTTCCAGGCCGGTCAGGAGGGACTGGCCGGTGGGCCGGCTCAGAACACAGTCAAAAACCAAAAATCATCCAAAACAGAGAAATGTGTTCCAGGCCGGCATAGTGACCGGCGGCCGGTGCACCGGCCAGGAACACCTCTACATACAAATACCAAATTTTCCAAAGAGGTTACTGATGTGTTCCCTGCCGGTGGGCAGACCGGCGGCCGGTCGACCGGCAGGGAGCACCCCTTCACCCGTGAGCCTTCCTTTCTTAACCAATTCATTTCAATTCTCAAATATACTTCTAATAATCATCAACAATCAATATACATCATCAACATTCATCATATAACAACATTCATTAATCATAACATGATTCCTAAGCTTCTATTCGTATTCTAAATACAATTTCTAGCATATAAAGCATGTAAAACACGTAAATGATATCGAGTAACCCTTCACCGTTACCTTTAAGCGTCTTTACAAATCGTCAAGCTCCTCTTCAATAAGGAAATAGTCTCTGTCGGGATCTTGGAGGTCACCACCTACAAATAGATCATAAAAGATGAATAAAATTCATCTTGAGAAAGACGGAAAGATTGAAAAGCGAGAAAGACGATACTTTTAATATCAATACGGATAGAGGAAGGTAAGGGAAGAAGAATGAGACGAACTTACGTGAATTCTAGCAAGTAACGAATGAGCTAGGATGATTGAAAGATCGGAAAGTGGATGGAGGCAAGGGTTTGGTTGCTTAAGGAAGAAGTAAGTTTGGTTTGTGTTTGTGTTGAATGAAAATTAGGTTAAGGGAGTTAGAGTATGAGTAAGGAAAAAGTCAAGGAAAGTCAAACTCGCCTTAAGACGGGATTCTCATGGAATCTCGCGGAAATTCCAAATACGAACTCGGAAATTCTAAATTCGACTCGAAACATTAAATTCCAAATTAAAACTTAAAATTACTGAAAAGATTTCGTAAAATATTTTTACTAGAAAAATAGGGTACATTTCCGGGTGTTACACGTGGACTGATTCATGTGGTCCATGAAAGTTTTAAGCTAGGACTCGCGTGCGAGTGTGGCACTTGGCATAGGGACATCATTATGGCCAGCCATTTGTTATAGCAGTATTATCAATATAAGACGAATTCTACACTGCGAAAAAGAAGAAAAATATAATAATAAGCATACTCATCGATATGAATTAAGTCTAGTGCAAAAACTCGTTTAATGCGAAGACTCAAGCATTTATACAATTGACCTCCCTCAAGAATTATATAAATGATCCCAAGACTCAATTATCTGTAAATTGATAAGCCAACCTCTTGGCTAATTCTACCTTTAGAATTCTTGGTCGATAAAATTTTATCTTTAGTCCATCATAATCACGAGAAACTCTTCGGATTATAATGTTGAGGTAAAATAAGTCAACACATACTACTTACCCAACGTAGAAGGGGTCATATGGAGAGTAAGGTCCTATATGCCTACCGACGAAGAAGGGATTCATAGTAGTTTGGCCTATAAAGACTAGTCTCAATTTTAGGTTTTAGAGGAAGATCCCATCAACTTTATTTTAATTCATTTTAAGTGAACGAATATCTAGCATGCGAGAATGAATAAACTAAGATGATGGCTTAAAATTCGTGTGACATCTTTATGTCCATGATAACTAACATCCAAACTATATGAGTCAATTTTCATGCAATTTTAGTAGTAGGTGGTTTGGTTTAGGCGGAATATGATGCACTAACTATCATGTGAAGAAAAGCAACAAGAACGAAAAATACGTAAAATTACAAAGTCCTAGTGTGGCCTATCTACCAAAATGAACAAAAATACAACTTTGGAATCCATCCAAATTGGACCCGAAAAGCTTGTCTTGATGTTCCATCTTGGTCCATGTAGCGGGAGTGAGCAATCCGATCTCCATCTTTAGTCTTCTCAAATTACATTTAATAAATTACAAAATATAAACCTATTTACATTCTAATTTAAAACATAATTTCAAAGAAAACAAAAGGAGATTCGAGATCTCAAAATTACATCAAGATCATGTTTCCATCATTACGAAAACATAATCAACTAAGGCCACACTAGGTAATACAAATTAAAACCAATTGAAAAAATACGTAAATAAACTATTGAACAAAATAAAATGCATCAACAATAAATTAATCCTTCAAGACATAATTCCTTAATTATGTAGAGTAATTTATCCAAACCACCTTTTTTAAAATGATCAAAATTATGTGACAATTCCTTAATTACTCACAATAATTCCAATCAAACATAGTCCAATTTTAATTCATATTATCGTATTAAATGAATTAATCCAACATTACTTTAAACCATTTTAAAATAATTGGGTATCCAATAATTGTGAACTTTTTCACAACAACAATTATACATTATCAATATAATGCATAAAAGGAAAAATTTGGCCAACATAAAAAAAATCCGAAACAAATTTTTTTTTTTTTTAAGAAACAGCAGCTACGGGCTGTTTTATTATTTATTTTTTTTTTATTTAATTTGATGTTGCTAATATTACAAGATCGGTACAATTATCAACATTCAATCATTATTAAACATTGATACAAACTAGATGATTCAATTTAACATTTTAAAATGAATATCTAAATCATGATTAAATGGATTATCTTAATATTCAACTAATCATAATTGATTTGAATATCATTAAAATTAATGAATCATGATGCAAAACAACAATTTGTCATCATGTATATCGAAAACATATAGCAAAAACAAATGTTCATTAACATTCAAAACAATTTCCATTTCCATTTTAATTTAATCCTTATTAAATTAAAACATCTACAAATTTATCATATTGTCATCTTAACATATTAAAACAACAATATCAATAAATCAAATGAAAACAATAATCAAAAAAAAAATACACGGCCCTAAAACAATTTTCCCGAATAAAATATTTGGACCGAATAATTTTTTTTTTTCATCATTCATGAAAAATCATATAAAATAATTTCGTAGCCAAGGCTCTGATACCACTTGTGGGAAATATCGGTATATTTCATACATGAAATTTAAGGATTATAACGAAATTATAATATATGAAATACGAGTCATAAACGAAAAGCATAAAGATTAGAATCAACCTTTGGTCCTAGCAATATGGCCTAAGAATAAATATCAAGATCGATATTCTCTTAATTGTTGCACCAAAGATGCTCTGAGAAATGCCTTTTTCTTGAGCTAGAATGAACACCAAAAATTACTGATAATTTTTGTGAAAGTAATTGTGATCATGAGAAAGTAGAGAAGAAGAGTTTATATAAAACTCTCCTCCTCTCCTATTTGGACCGTCCAACAAGTAGTAGAGTAGAGGGAGGAATCTTCCCTGTTTTTCTTCTACTTGTTTTAGGTAGTGGGGTCAATATAGCAGTCTTCCCTCTTTTATTTATTTAATGTATAATATGTGTATGTATTATTATTGTCATTTGTCACATATTAATAAGTCCATACAACATTTTGTAGTCGATTTATTAATACCGGTCTGACATCATTTATTATGACAATATCGTATAATATATACGTCAATTATAATATCGTATATTTATAATTTGCTAATTAAATATAACAGTTTATATTTAATTACGAATTAAAATTTAATTCGTTTAAGCTTACATTATTTTATCGTATCAAATAATTACATTATATATATTAATTCGATATAACAATTTATATTCAATTACGAATTAACATTTAATTCGTCTTAGCTTGTATTATTTAATCGTATTAAATAATCGTATCATCATTACATTGACTAACCTTTTAGTCATATACATCGACTAACCTTTTAGTCATATAAGGCATCAATATGATTATATTTTTCATATAATCATATCTCTCAAACACATCGTTTAGGTGTGACTTTTAGGGACCAGTTGATCACCGCCATTAAAATGACAATAACGTCAAACTTCTAGCAAGGCAACCGTTATTGATAAACGTTAATCAACTGATGAGAATACTAAGTATACCCTGTGAACCTGTAAGATATTTATACACGTTATCACACTAACTGTGGAGGACACTAGCTCCAACATTGTGCACATAGCATGCAGTACTAATGGCTTCGGCCCAAAAGTTCTTAGGAAGGCCACTACACAAAAGCATAGTGCGAGCCATGTCCTCTAGTGTTCTATTCATACGTTCCACGACACTGTTTTTTTGTGGGGTTCTTGGTGCAGAAAAGTTATGTCCTACACCATTCTCCCTACAATATTCTATAAAAGCTTGATTATCAAATTCGGTGCCATGATCCGTACGAATGGAAACTAACTTTTTATCATACTTGTTTTGGGCAAGCTTCATTAGTACTACAAACTCATCGAAAGTTTCATCTTTAGTAAATAGAAAGATAGGACATACATACCTTGAGTAGTCGTCGTCTAGGACGAATACGTACCTTGATCCACCGCGGCTTCTGACTTTCATAGGTCCACACAAATCCATGTGTACCATCTCAAGTGGACGTTCTGTACTTACTACTCGTTTTGGTTTGAATGAAGATCTAACTTGTTTACATCGGGCACATGAGTCACACGTCTTCTCGTGTTCGAATTTGATTGAGGGTAAACCCTCAACTTAATCCCACAATTTGAGTTTCTTTAAAATCGTTGGACTAATGTGTGCAAACCTCTTATGCCACAAGCATGAATCATCTATAGTAACTTTCATGCACGTAAAGGAACTTGTAGTAACTTTATTTAAATCAATCATATACACGTTCCTCTTACGTAAGCCTTCTAAAATAACATTACTAGTGCCTTCAATTATGATGCGATAAACATTTGAATGAAAAACTACTTTATTGCCTTTGTCACATAATTCAGAGATACTTAGCAAGTTATGTTTAAGACCATCTACCAGATAAACATTATTAATAGTATGAGAAGGAGATATACCAATCTTACCTACACCGATTATTTTGCCCTTCTTGTTGTCTCCAAAGGTGACCTTGCCACCGTTGAAGGGCTCTAGTGAAAGAAAGAGATTCTTGTTTCCAGTCATGTGTCTCGAACAACCACTGTCGAGATACCATAGATTGTTTTCTTTCACTATTATCTGCAAGAGAATCAAATACAACTTTTAGGTACCCACGCTAACTTGGGTTCTTTGTGGTTAGTGACTCTGTATATTTGATCCTTCCTAACCCATACCTGTCTAACAACTCTTTTATTCTTAACATAGGGTTGTCTAGGTTTATTGTAGTGTTTATTATTGTTGCGAGGCACACCAGGTTTAAATGATTGTTTCTGGTTCACATATGGTTTAGATTTTGAAGGTACGGATGTGTAATCGAAAGCTATGTCATAAAACCATCTGAACTCATTATTTCTACATTCATCACGTTGAGGTTCAGGTGCAGACTCATCAATACTAGACACGTCATGTTCTTTAACAAAATCAGTTTGATTTTTGTTGTCGTTGACATATTTAACACAATTCTCTTTAACATGACCGCTGTGACCACAATAATTGCAAATCGGATATTCTGAAAGATTTACGTACTTCCTTCTTCTGAAATCACGGTCAGAAGGAGTGGATTTGCACTTATCATGGTCTCTACGACTATAACATTCATGACCTAGACCCATCTTCATGTTATTGTTAGATTGTTCAGTAAGGAAGTCTAAGACCTTCTGACTTCCTTCCCATTTATCATGAACTTTTCGTGCATGTAGGAGCAATTCCTTCAAAGACTGAATTTCTTTTTCACATAACGAATGGTCTACATTCGAGTCTTTGGAGGGATTGTTCTTTTTTAAGTTTTCATGAAAATCATTAAAACATTTGTTCAAGATAAATTTCTCCTCATTATGTTGATCTTTGGCTTGGGAGAATTCAGCCTTTATATCTTTCAATTGCTGAGAAAGAAATGAATTTTCTTTCTTGTGATCAATGATAGCAACTTCCTTTGCCTTAGCTTCAGATTTTAAAAGCTCATTGACTTTCTTCAATTCTAAAGTGATAGCTTCATTAGCTATAACTTTGGCTTGAAGATGCTTAATGTTGAGCTTTAACTCTGAGATTATAGCTTCAGTAGCTATAACTTTAGACTTAAGAGCTTCTTTCTCAACATTTGTCATGTCTGAAGTTGTGGCTGAAGTTGCCATAACTTTAGACTTGAGCTTTTTAGCTTTGGCCTTTAGAATTTGGTTTTCCTCAGCAATGTCAAGAATTTGTTCTTTAAGATCTTTTAATTCAAGACTCTGTTCATGACAATGATCTAAGGTTTCTTCAAAATACTTAATTAAGGACTTCTTAGACAACTTCTTAACTTGCTTTTTAAGTTCAAGATGACTAACCTCTTCATCATCTTCTGAATCTGGTTCTGAATCTAAGTTGCCGACAAGGCACATCTCAGATTCGTTCTCGTTGTCACTTTCAGAAATTAGGTCAAGACTGACGTTGCTCAGACACAGGTTGGCGACTTCTTCTTCCTCAGACTCGTCGTCTTTTGTGTCAAGATCTCCCTAGCAATAAGCCATCATGACTAGCTTGTATTCCTTCTTGGTTTTCTCTCGTTGATTTTTGACTTTGATTTTCTTCCATGTGGGGCAATCCTTAATCATATGATCATTATCCCCACATTTGAAGCAACCACGACTTGAGAGAGACCCTTTTGACTTGATTGGCTTCTTATAAGATTTGTTAGTGTTATTGTTAAACGTTTTCCCTTGTGGTTTATTAAAGAATTTTTTCTTAAAACGTCTAGCAAATAACACTGTGTCATCTTCAAGGTCCGAATATTGTTTTTCACTAGACTCGGCTTGTAAAGCCACTTTCTTACTATTACTATCATTTGCCTCATCCTCATCAAGAGTAATCTCGTGAGCCATTAGGGTTCCAAGTAACTCTTGATAAGATAGGCTAGATAGATCTTTACATTCCTCAATTACCGTCACCTTAGGTCTTCATCGTCTAGATAGACTCCTAAGGATCTTCCTGGCAATTTCCTCGGAGTCAAAAGTTTTTCCAAGATTTTTCAATTCATTAATGATACTAGAGAAGCGAGTGGACATGCTGTCAAGCGATTCATTTTGCTCCATAGAGAACAATTCGTATTTTCGCATCAACAGTGCAATATGTTACTTTTTGACAACAGTTGTCCCCTCATAGGCTAACTCTAGACCATCCAATATATCCTTGGCAGTAGAGCTAGATGAGAAACGGTCAAACTCAGTATAAATCATGCCGTTTTGCAACAGGCTGACATCGTTTCAATTTTTTCTCAGCTTTCTTATAATCTGGCTCAACATAGTCATCTTCTTTCTTTTTGATGGAAGTTCCAGTATCAGATCCAAGCATGATCTTATTAGGACCATTCATAATGATTAGTCAACACTCCCAATCGTTACCCTTTATGTAATGGGTCATCATATGTTTCCAAAAACTGTAGTTTTTCCCATTGAATATGGGACAATTCAAATGTTTGGAATCCATTACAATAAAATTAAATGCAGCGGAAAATAAATAAAAATAAAAGGATAAAACGGATCAGACTCCTTGCTGTAAGGCAATCAAGAGCACGAGGCTCTGATACCAATTGTAGAGTCTATTGATCGAATACGAAAGAGCGGGGGTGAATTGAGTATTAAAAACTAGCCCAACTTTTTCGATTTATATGATATGTAATTAATTATTTGATCTTATAGATTAAAATCAACTAATTAATTAATCAAAGTAAGCGTAAGTAACGAAATAACGAAAAGTAAAGAGAGTAGAGAGAGGCACAAAGATTTTTGAAGTGGTTCAGTTTCACACGTTGAAACCTACGTCCACTATTCTCGATTAATAATTCTTAGTACCTTTCTACGGATTACAAAAATTATCAACCCACTCGTATAATCAACTATGATTATAACTTAAGGTGAGTATCGGTAAATACTCTATACTATCTTACGTTAATAAGAAATTACAATATAACTCACACAAATTCTCGTTAAAGAATTGTAAGATTATGTGATGTACTATTATCCAATAACGTATTTCACGCAAGCGATTGATAATAATTGATGCACGACTCTTTTGAAAAACAAACACTAAAAATAATAAATATTTTGCTCAAGGTTTACTTTAAAACGATTTTGGAAAATTATCACAAGTATGTATGTGTGTCGTGTATTTCGTGTGTCTCATACTTGAGATTGGAAGGAGTATTTATAATAAAAGCATAGGAGATCTAAAACCCTAGCTTAATATTTAAGAAAGATATTTATCTTTAATATATTAAAATAATATTTACTTTATCTTTTAGAAATATCTTTATCTCAAAATATTATTTGGTTTATCTTATATAAATATATTTATCTTTAATATCTCAAAATATTGTTGTAAAGATATAGTAGAATCCTAGATTAAGATAAACAAGGGAAACAAGCCTATGGAGGCCGGATTCTTCTTTCTACACAAAACCCTAGGAGGCACGCAACCCTAGGAGGCACAACCCTAGGTTTCCACGAAACCCTAGGTGGGCTTATTAGGTTAACAAGAAATTGAGATATAATATATTAAAAACCCTAGGTAGATCTCATAAATATATTCTCTATTAAAACATTTGATAAATATAAAAATACTCTTTCACTTTTGAAAACATTTAAAACATTTTATTTCCAAAATCATGCATCAACATTTATCATCCAAAGTTACAGGCTAAAGCTATAACTTTGAACTTAAAATCACATGAATGGAATAGTTATCGAATGACGACCTATACTATCTAATCTTCACAAAGATCTTCAGTATACGGATCATCTCGTCATCTTGATCACAAAGACCCTCCATCTTGAATCTTGTGTTATTTGAGGTAGATCTTGCTTGAAGCGTTTTTCTTTAAAGTTATGACTGAGTAGCTATAACTTCCATGTAAACTTCCAAAGTTATTCCTGAATTTGTTATAACTTTGATCTTCTCTCTTGTAATTGTTGTTAGCTATGATAAGACTAAAGCACACAATTACACGCATATGATATATCAATTAAAGCACGTTATCAAGTAAACATATGTCATTATCAAAACTATAAAATAGGTCCAACAAGATACATATTAGAACTAACGCGATAATAAAAGTTAGCGTAAAAGTTATAATAAAATAAAGTTAGCGATAATAAAAAATTTCTATATATGAGACACTTACCAATGGCGTATGTCAGGATTTTGAGACAGAATAACCCGCGTCCCCTCCTGCTGCACAGTCGGCATCGTAACCTGCTCCTGCTTTTGCTCGTGGTCATCCGAGGCCGCCTCCTCCTCGTTCTGCTCCACATCAGGAGGACGAGATCGACTAGTATTACCTATGAGCCGGTTTATAAACCCACCTGCCATAAGTAAAAGCTATATACAATGGAAATTGTTAGGTAGTTCAATATATTAAAACCGTGAGTAAACTTTTTTATTTACAAAGCAAAGCTTCAAATTTGATGGTATTTTGACTAAATTCATATTTTTGTACAAATAGATTATTTTCACTAATTTAGAATTACAACTAGTGACCCTCCCTATCACTATCACTACAAATCAACAAAGTTTCATCATCTGAAAAAACCATTCCCACTTCTTCCTCATCTTCCTCATTTTGCACTTCTTGACTTTCTTCATCTTCATCTTCATCATCTCTTTCCTTTTCTTCACCGATGTCCTTGTCATACTCCCCTTCACCCCTTTCTACAACCACTTCATATTCATTCTCACTCTCTTCCACCAAAATTAGGGAAATTGATTGACTATTGACAACCACATCTTCTTGGAATACAATTACGTCAACAGGAGCATCAACATGCGATCTTGACTTGATTTCAAAAATTGCGGACCATTGATTATCTTTCTTAGTGGTTGGATAAAAAGCATAACACACTTGATCGACTTGAAAAGCTGCCATGAATGGGTTATGTCCACGAAATTTCTTTTTTAAGTTTACATCGACAAGTCCGTATACCTTATGGATACTAACTTCTTGTGGGGAATTATCAAACCAATCACATTTAAACAATATGACCTTATAAATCATGTGCTCGGTATAATAAGAAAGCGCAACTACTTCATTAACGGTTCCGTAGTAGTCCAACCCTTCAGTACAACTCACACAAACCCCATTTCTTATAGTAGCTTTCGGAACATCAACTCCCTCTTTAAAAGCACGAAATTTATAGTCATTGATAAAATATCTTCTCCAGGTCCTCACCTAGTTACTTCGACCCCCTGCTAGAGCTATTATTAAATTATTAAAGGATCCTTCAATCTATAATCCAAAATATCAATAAATCAATATATTAATTATATTAAGATGTTATCTTCTCAATATTAGTTGATCAGAAATTGAAATGTGATCTTACTTCATTTCCCAACCATTTCGAAAAACTTTTGTCATATTTGCTCCAAACATCATCATAAGACGTGACATCAGGATATGTGTGTTTGATGAACGTCTCAAATTCTCTATAAGACGTGACATCAGGACATGTTTTAGTAATGTACGTATTACCTATAATATAATAATTAATTAATTTTATTATTTAAAATTAATTGTGTAATAATGAATCAATAACTTACTTTTCATAAGTCTCTAAAAATTGCCCGTAGTTTCTTAGCAGATAAAAATGAGCTTCTTCAAAATCTTTTTCATTTAAGTACCTCGGTATACATTTCCCGGTAGTATTTCCCAAGTCATCATTGAATAACTCGGGTATATTTGAATCTAGTTGGTTATCAGAATTCACACCAACCTCCATGTCCTTCGTTTTTGTGTCAATGTGATCTTCAAAATATAGGGAACAAAAATTTGAAATTGCCTCTAACAAAAAAGCGTTACATATGGAACCCTCGACGCGAGCTTTGTTGCCAACCTTCTTTTTCAAATGATTAAGGAACCTCTCAAATGGATACATCCATCGATATTGAACAGGTCCTCCAACCTTCGCTTCATAAGGTAAGTGAATAAGTAAATGCTCCATGTAATTGAAGAAAGAAGGGGGAAATATCATTTCTAACTTGCATAATATCTCTGCAATGTTTGACTCTAGATGTTCCATGGAATCAACTAGAATCGTAGAAGTACACAAGTCTCTAAAAAATTGGCTTATCTCAGTTATAACATTCCAAGAATCCGTCGGGAGAATATGTTTCAATCCAACATGAAGTAACCGTTCCATAAAGACATGACAATAATGACTATTCATGGAATACAACACCAAATTTTTATGGTCAATACATCGACTCAAATCTGAAGCATAACTATCCGGGAATTTCAAACTAGCAACCCATTAGCATAGAGCCTTCTTCTCCGCTATCTCTAAAACAAACCTAGATGATATGGGTCGTTTAAAGCAATACTCAAGAAAGTCGGCTTTACCATTAGGGCCAAATGAAGTTTTCTTTGTTACATTCATCACCGTGTTGATAAGCTGTTCAAAACAGTTTTTCTCAATGTGCATAACATCTAAGTTGTGTCAATCAACAATGTCTTCCAATAAGGAAGTTCCTAGAATATGCTTTGTTTCCACCAACCTTCATTTTTGTCGTCTTTCAATGTTTTCATTTCTTCACCAGAAGACTCGACAACTTTTGGTAAACCTTTTACCGAATCCCAGACCTCAGCACCGGTTATTTGATTGCAGCTGTGGTATTATCGGTTTTCCTATTCTTTATAAAATGCTTACAATTGTTGCGGAAATGATGATCAGGTTTCAAGAAAGTACGATGATAATCGAACCAACAAACCTTTCGACTATGTTTAATAAAAAAGGATTTAGGATCTTTTTTAAGACAATAAGGACAAGCACGGTATCCGGCTGTGGACCAACCGAAAAGCATGCCATATGCAAGAAAATCATTGATCGTCCGCAATAACGCCACTTTTAATTGAAAATTACGTTTCGTAGAGACATTGTAGGTATCCACACGGTTTACCAAAGTTCTTTCAACTTTTTGATCAACGGTTGGAGGTAGACATCCAAATTTGTTTAGGGTTACTAGTGTTGAAGTAAGTGTCCTCAACAATAGTGCGATCATATAATTAAATCTCAATAATAAAAATACAAAGAGATGATGAATATTATAGTCAACTGGTCAACATAAATCGGTAACGATTGGCTCAATTGAGTTTGACGTTACTGTCGTATTGTAACACCCGTAAATGTACCCTATTTTTATTGCAAAAATATTTTACGGATACTTTTCAACGAAATTTAGTTTTAGTTTAGAATTAAATTTCCCGAGTGGAATTTAGAATTTCCGAGTTCATATATGGATTTTACGCGAGATTTCAAGTGAATCCCGTCATAAGTCGTCTTTGACTTTTTCTTGACTTTTCCACTTACACACCTCATACTCCCTCATAACCTAACACTCCCTCACACAACTCAAAAACTTTCTTCTTCCCTAAGAAATCAACCAAAACCTAGCTTCCATTTCTTCCAAGCTTAGATTCGTCATAACTCATTCGTTTCTCGCTCAAATTCACGTAAGTTCATCTTATTCTTCCCCTCTTAGCTTCCTCTATCCGTTTTGCTAATAAAATTACCGTCTTTCTCGCTTTTCAAACTTTTCGTCTTTCTCAAGGTGAAGTATATTCATCTTTTATTAATTATTTGTAGGTGGTGACCTTCAAGATCCTGACAAAGACTATTTCTTAATCGAAGAGGACCTCGACGCGGAGAGAAGACGCATAAAGGTAACGGTGAAGGGTTACTCGATATCATTTACGTGTTTTACATGATTTCTATGTTAGAATTCGTATTTAGAATACGATTAGAAAGCTTAGGAATTGTGTTATTGATAATGATTGTTGTTACTTGATGATTGTTGATGATGATTATTGATTGTTGATAGTTAATGGAAGTAGATTATGAGAATTGAAAATGATAGGACATGTTAAGTTGCTCTCGGGTGAACTGGGGTTCCCAGCCGGGTGACCGGCCGCCGGTCTGCCCACCGGCTGGGAACACATCAGAATGTCTTTGGATT
>JAIUZE010020624.1:0-32112 GCA_022085475.1 Heliosperma pusillum
TAAAGAATGAACTAGCACCGTGTACCATGGCAAGTATGATTATGGGCATCCACGGAGAACAAAGCCTTCCTGAACGCATACACGATGCAATCCATTTCGTACATGTAGAACTAATTTCCTCTGGTTAGGACGACGCTAATTAATAATACGGTTCCTAATATAAACCTGGCCAGATTCCCGGAATACACGTTTTACGATTCGACATGCGATACACGTTTCGCATCCAAGACTCGGTCAATCATAGACGCCGAGTACCCCAAATTCGGTAGATCAATTCACGAAAGAGGCGGAAAAGAGCACAAGCCTCATAACAAGCGGTACGCTACATGCAAATAACACCACCTCGCAAGTACACAACATTTGACGGCCGGGTCGATCAACGAATAGCGTTCGCCTCCCAACAACGTCGTCGTATGCCCACTAACACATGCATATAAGCAGTAGGATACCTCTCCGTTCCGACATTCCAGCCTTACGAACGGGAAGGTAGCCAAGGGAATGAGAGTACAAAGCACAAGAAAAAATAGTGCTCAAACCGTATCATTTGTAAAAACCGACTCAAAGTGGGAACATACCAAAAACCGTCACAAAACATGAGAATCGGGAATCATATAAGTTTAAATATGATAAACATGAGTCAATACATGATACATAAGCATTAGAACAAGTTTATGAAGCATAATGAATAAAAACATAGATCACCTCTCCAAAACAACGTTGTTTGGAAACCAACGAAAATAAGGGTCCACTTCAAACGGTCATAACTAGAGTTCTAGACATGAAAATGCATAAATTCTAAATGGAGGTGATAGCTTATCCTCTTACGGTTCTAACGGGATGTCACACGCCCAAAACAAGCAAGTAACGAAGGAGATATGACCATTTTACGAAAAGGGGTCAGTGCAGGAAAATTACTGTCGGCAGCGAGTGACGCTGCCTGCGTCACCACGACGCAGCTTGCGTCACCACGACGCAGCCTGCGTCCTATTCGGACAGGTACGAGTCACACAAATCTCCACAATTTCACTAAGGCATAACACAAATATCATCTATCATCACAATTCATCAATTCTCATATCAATTATCAACTAACAACAACCATCATCAACAACACGATTCCTAAGATTACTAATCATATTCTAAATACGATTTCTAACATGAAAAACACATTAAAACACGTAAATGATATCGATTAACCCTTCACCGTTACCTTTTCGCGTCTTAATCGATTCTAAACCTTCCTAGTCTCCACCTACATACAATTAGATAATAAAAGATGAATATCATTCACCTTGAGAAAGACGGATAATTTAAAAAGCGGAGAAGGAGAGGAAGAGAGAAAGAGAAAAAGAAAGACGGTAATTTTATTACCAATACGGATAGAGGAAGCTAAGAGGGGAAGAATAAGACGAACTTACGCGAATTTGAGCGAATAACGAAGAAGTAGCGACGAATCTAAGCTTGATAAAAATGGAGTTTAGGTTTTTGGTGGTTTGATGAGGAAGAAAGAGTAAGTGGAAAATGAAAGAAGGATTTAGGGTTTGAGGGAGTATCTGAAGGAAAAAGTCAACGAAAGTCAAAGACGGCTCAAAAGTCAAGAAAAGTCAAAGACGGCTCAAGACGGGTTTTACTTGAAAATTCGCGGAAATTCCAAATACGAACTCGGAAATTCTAAATTCGACTCGGAAAATTAAATTTACGATTAAAACTAAAATTCGCTGAAAAGTGTCCGTAAAATATTTTTACTAGAAAAATAGGGTACATTTCCGGGTGTTACACCACCAAGATCGGATTGTATTGCTTTGATCTTCTTGTTCAATTGATTTTCTACCACATTTTGAAATTGCTTGAATTTCTAAAAAGCATCACTCTTGTATTTTATTAAGTAGATATACCCATATCTACTTAAATCGTCGTTGAATGTAATGAAGTAGGCATAATTATCCCTAGCGGAAATAGTCATTGGTCCACATACATTGTGTGGGAAAATATCCGTATACTTCCCTTTAAATCACTCAGGATTATAATGAAATTATGATTAAATGATTAATAGTCATAAACGAAAATGCATAATAAGCGAGAGATTAGAAATAACCTTTAGTCCTTGCTTAAAGGCCTGAGAACAATATCAAAATGATGATATCTCCTAATCGTAGCACCCAAGATTGAATGAGAAATGCCCTTTAATTTGCTAGAATATTTTTGTCAAAAGTTACTGTTAAGTTTTTGATCTTGTGATGTGAAGAGATGGAGGCACAAGTGAGAAATGAATTAGGGTTAGAAATTTTTCCTCACTTCCCACTTGTCTCACGGCTCCAATAGGGTTTTTATGAGGAGATTTTTCTCCTCAAAATAACTACCCATTGACCGAAAATTCCAGAGTGAATCTGGACTTTATTTCGGTTAAATTCGCTTTAATATATAATGTGTATTATTATTATAAATGTCATTTGTGTTGTCATGTATTAATATGTCCATACAACATTTTGTAGTGGATACATTAATACCGGTCTGACAACATCTAATATGACAATCGTATAATATATACGTTAATTATAATTATCCGTATAATTATAATTTGCTAATTCAATATAACATTTTATATTCAATTTACGAATTAACATTTTAATTCGCATAAGCTTACATTATATATATGCTGATTAAATACAACAGTTTATATTTAATTACAAATTACTTTTTCGTCTCAGCTTATATTATTTAATCGTTATTAAATAATCGTCTCATCATCACATTGACTAACCTTTTAGTCAAATACACTGACTAACCTTTTAGTCATATAATAGGGCATCAATATGATTATTTTCTCAAGTAATCACATATCTCAAACACATCCTTTAGGTGTGACTTTTAGGGACCAGTTGATCACCGCCATCTGTATGACAATAACGTCAAACTTATCTAGCAAGCCAACCGTTATTGATAAACGTTAATCAACTGATTATTTACAAAGTATACCCTGTGAACCTACAGAGATTTATTTATGTTATTGCACTAACTGTGGAGGACACTAGCTCCAACAATCTCCCACTTGTCCGTACAAGTGTATGTGCGATAACCGATTCTCATATCCATAATAAATTTCTCCCACTCAATGTAAACCAATTTGCAAAGTCCGTATTCACAAAGGTCGTAGTTTACAAGTGATCAGTATCAAGAGTGGTTTCCCCGACTAGAGAGTAACTTAACTGATAAACGAATCTTTATTCGAACATGGCCATGCATTTCAGTTACAGCTCCTCGAGTGGCCCTGAGAAATAACATAACCTGATAAAGGTTGGATATTTTCTTCAACTCGAATCTTGCAGATACAAGCGCAGTATGAAATGACCCAGTAAAAATCTACTTAGCCTCCTGTTACGGTCGACCATGAGAAAGAAACCAAAGTCACCCAAAAACTGCCTTAATCTCAAGAGACAGTCGATAGTCAAAAGAATCGACTCTAGGAACACTATGGATGTCCTATCCACGACCTGGCACCTAATGTTCTGAAACATTTAGGACTCCATAACGTTGTCACAAAATTGTCCTGCGAGGTATCATTATAACTCGCATATGTGATCGATCAGTCAACTGTTTGACTTATGGCTCGTTGAACCCACCATCAATCGACTTCACAGAATAATTGCCAGAGTTATCAGCTCATGTAGGCGATTACGGACCAAAACAAATATAATGTAATTCAGTTCACTTTGTGGTGTTCAATGTTGTCAGTACAACCCACATGAAAAACAAAATATAAAACAAAACGATGATTTCATAGATAGTTTTATGAAAAAGATACAGGTGTCTAATCCATATAAAACAACTAATACAACTCAGGAACACGTTTGATTCCAATGGAAATAACGTGCCCTTCATGCTTATCATATCTCAATGGTTTAGTGAGAGGATCTGCGACGTTATCATCCGTAGCAATCTTGTCTATCACTATCTCCCTTTGCTCCACGTAATCTCGGATCATGTGAGCCTTCCGTTGTACATGCCTAGACTTGTTTCTGGACTTAGGCTCCTTAGCCTGGAAGATGGCACCACTATTACCACAATAAATGGTGATCGGGTCATCCGATCTAGGAACTACAGTTAGTCCCTGTAAGAATTGACGCATCCATATAGCTTCCTTCGCAGCCTCTGAAGCAGCATAGTACTCGGACTCAGTCGTAGAATCTGCTATAACACTTTGTTTGGAGCTTTTCTAGCTGACCGCATCGCCATTAAGAGTAAAAACGAATCCAGACTGAGATTTCGAGTCATCTCGATCCGTTTGGAAGCTAGCATTTGCGTAACCGATTGCGCATAGCTCAGTGTCTCCTCCATAAGTCAATATCCAATCCTTAGTCCTCCGTAGGTACTTAAGGATATTCTTAACAACCATCCAGTGTGTTTCACCTGGATTGCCTTGGTACCTGATGCGTGTATTTTATATAGACTTTTTAGTCCATTTATGCACGCATTTCTATGTCATTTAGGTGATATTATATCACCATATGCCCCTATTTGGCTACTTTGTACTTTCATTACCATTTTATAGGTACAAGCTGCATAGTAGCAGAAACCGAGTCAAAGCAGTCCACTTTGCATGCATTTAGGAGAATGGAAGGATCGGGATAGGAGCTCTTGCATGGGGAAGCGTGAAACCATTCATCAACAAGCCCAAAGTCATGACTCGCACTATGTACTATGCCAGAAGACCTCGATCGACTATGCATTTGGTCGACCGAGGTGAGTTGAAGCCTGAAGAACTCGATCGAGCTACATCCTTTGCTCGATCGAGTAGGAGCCGTTTACCAGTTGATAGATCGAGTAGATCAAGTGCTCGATCGACTGATTTCCATGAATAAAAGCCTCGATCGAAGGTTTATTTCCCTCGATCGAGTGGATCCTATCACGAGCTGCAAGTCCATAGCTTAATTAGGGTTAGAGTCGTGATAGACACTATATATGACTCTTATTTACGTCATTATTAGGGGAGTTTTGGAGGATTCAGAAGGGATCAGCAGTAATTAGCAGACATTAATCTTTCATTAGTTTCTGAACTTTTAATCTTTGGTTTTCATTCGGGTTTATTCGACGTGGATTGTTCTTTTCGCCGGATTGCTAAGATTGTAAACGACTTTCTCTCTTTTACTCTTACCTTTATTTTAATCTTAATTACTACTTACTCTACTTAATTGCTGTGTTGTTATTATTTATGCTTATTAATTACAATTTTATTATGTCTATCGTCATATGTTCAATCGTCTTTGTTAGCATAGTTAATAGCATGAGTAGCTAATTTTCTTGTATGTTGGGATGAGGGAAACTGTAGTAGAGGCATGTTAGGATAGATTATTTTAGTTAGTCTTGAATATGAGAATCAGTCTAAGCAATTTAATTGAGGTTTAGTCGAATGAGTATACGCAGGAGACTAAGCTAGGTACGTAACCCCGACCTGGATCGAGAGATTGGAAGGGAAGGCTTTCTTAGAATTGATAGGTGACTCCTAAGAGGACGAGAGTTAATTAGGAAAATCCCTAGGGTGGTTTGAGACCGAGAGGAGAAAACCATTGCCCTTCTCATTGATAGATTGACTGACTTAGTTGACCCATAAATGCCGATACTGCAGTAGATCGAATCCTGGCATATTCCCTCTTTATCTGATTTATTTCATATTTATTTCATCCTTTATTTCTCTTTCCTTTAATCTTATTTAGTTTAGATAAAACCTTTTCAAAACCCTCCAGATTGTTACTTGCAGATTTAGATTTCAGTTAATTAGTTTCCTCCCTGTGGAGATCGACCCTACTTCCGCTATCTTCTTAGTTAGTAGACTTAGGTTTTATTTTTGGTGTATAACGACCACATCAAATTTTGGCGCCGTTGCCGGGGAGGCAATTTAATTTTCTGTTATTTTTTTCTGTCTCGTCTTAAGGAATTTCTAATTCCTTAAGACTGTTCTTATCTTTCTCTTTATAGTTGTGCATGAGCAGGTCCCAAAGGCTCGAATTAGTGGAAGCTGATCCGGAGCCTGAAAGAACCTTCCTACGCAGGAAGAGAGGGTTAGATAAGACTATTCAGGAGGAAGACTTGAGTACTTCTGAATCCGTCTTTGACAGTTTCATTTTCGAGGAAGATTTAACTGTTGAAACTACTTTTCCAGCAAAGATGCCTAATATTGCTAGCCATTTAGAGCCTACAGCTGCATGTATACCTCAAGGATTCAAACTTACAACGGACGAAGACGGAACTTCTTTCGATCTTTGTCCGTCTTATATCAAGCTTGTCCAGCAGGATAAGTATAGGGGTGTAGCTGGGGAGGATCCGAGTAAGCATATGGAGACTTTTGCTGACTACTGTTCTTCTATTCCAGTCTCTAAAGGGGTGACAGCTGACAAGATCAAGGAGTTCTTGTTTCCTTTTTCCCTTACTGATAATGCTAAAGACTGGTTGAAGAACTTGAATAAAGAGGAACTGGGTATTACCGACTGGACCACACTTGCACTGGCTTTCTACAAGAAGTATTTTCCACCGCAGAGGACGAATGCTTTGCGGGGTCAGATTACTAATTTCCAGCAAACGGTTCATGAAAATCTCTATGAGTCCTGGGATCGATTCAAGACGCTAGTGAGGTATGTTCCTCACCATAGGTTCGAACAGTGGTTTCTGTGTAACCAGTTCTACAACGGGTTATATGACGATCATCGAGCCATTCTAGATGCCGCGTCAAACGAGAGGTTTCAGAAGGAAATAGATGATGATAAGGGTTGGAAACTGATAGAGGAGATGGCAACCCATTGTGCTGAATATGGTAATCCGCGAAGTGGTACACGGACGATAGCCAGTATTGTTCTGAAGGTCTGGATGCAAAATTCGATAAACTAAATGCCAGACTTGATAAATGGGAGAAGCAAGCTGCAGATAACCAGCAGACGGTTCATTTGCTGCAGCGAGAAGAAGTGATTACTTGTGAGAGGTGTGGCGAAACTGGTCACACGGCTATAGACTGTTTTGCTGAAAAGGAACAAGTCTTTTCCTTTCAACAATACCGTCAAGGAGGTGGGTATTACAATCAAGGGAATATCCATCCCAATTTGAGATGGACAAGCCAGAACGTCTTAAATCCTACACCTCCACCACCACAGCCGACGTATCAACCGCCGCACAAGCAAGGATTCCAGAAAATCCTTGCTTTACAGCAAGCTAGTTCCTCATCTGGAGGAATTTCAGAAGTCGGGGAGTTAAAGTCTATGATCCAAGCTTTAGCTATCCAAATGAGCAAAACTGATCAAGCAACGAATGCTACTATTAAGCTTTTGGAATCGCAAATTGCTCAATTGGCAGGAGCTCAATCGACTAGGCAACCTGGGCAGTTACCGTCTCAAACTGATAAGAACAAGGAGACGCTGAATATGATTACTCTGAGAAGCGGTCTTGCTTATGACAGTCCTGGTACAGTTGCTGATATTTCTGGTGCGCATCCCAAAGTTGCGAAGATTGTTGCTGATAATGTAATCGATCGAGAGGTTATTGCTAGTCGATCGAATGAATTGAAGGAGAAAGCACTCGATCGACATGTTTGTGTTAGTCGATCGAGTGAATCAAAAAGTTCGTTACTCGATCGAGAGGTTGTTGATGGTCGATCGAGTGGTTCAGATAGGCAAGTGGTCGATCGAGAGAATCCAGTTACTCGATCGAATAAGTTGACTGAGGAAGCTGATCGATCGAGCAATTTAAGCTCGGATAATCTTTGATCGAGTGATATTGATACTCGATCTATGGGTTTTCATGAGCGAGAAGCTCGTTCGAAGGGGTTAAGCAAGCGGATGATTAACAACGCAATTGTCAAGGATATGCAACGTGGTAATCCTGACATTCCAGTTCTGTTTCCTGGTCGGTTGAAGAAGGCTAAGGACGAGAAGGAATTTGTTCAGTTCGCTAACATTGTACGCGATCTTAAGGTGAACGTTCCTCTTGCAGACCTCCTATTAAAGGTACCCTCTTACTTAAAATTTATGCGTGAAATTCTTTTGCGTAAGAGGTCGGTTGATACTATAGAGACTGTAGCCTTAACTGAGGAATGCTCTGCGTTCCTCCGGAACAAATGCCCCCCTAAGCTGTCTGACCCAGGTAGTTTTTCTATACCGTGTCATATAGGTACCCATCTCATAGACAACGCGTTATGTGACCTAGGAGCTAGTGTTAGCGTCTTACCTTTGTCTTTAGCCAAACGGTTAGGCTTTACCAAGCTTCAGTGTAGAAACATGACGGTACAGATGACAGATAGGACCTTGTCTCGACCCTTAGGAATCATAGAGGATGTTTCTGTGCAAATAGGAAAATTCTTTATCCCGGTCAATTTCATAGTTTTGGATATACCTGAGGATTCTCACACTCCCATCATTTTGGGAAGACCGTTCTTGCATACTGCGCAAGCGGTTATTGATGTTGGGTTACAGACTCTGACTTTTCAAATAGGTGGGGAGAATTTAGTATTCACGCAGTCTCATGCTAGTAAGGGTCCTATGCTTGTGTCACCATGCTACGCACTTCCCTTATCTGATATCGCACCTGATTTATTCACGCATGACAAAGCTTCGGTTCCTATCAAACCTATAGCTCCTATCTCTGATAGCCCCATTGCTACCGTAACACCTCCGCCCCAGCTTGGGAGCGAATTGGAGGAACATGCTGTTGTATGTTGCCTTACAGATCATAGAGCGGCAGCATTGGAGCTGGGAAAGGGAAAGCCAGGTTTGCGTGACGACGTCCAGAAGAAGAAGTCCAAGAAGGACAAAGGAGCTCGCATGTATTCAAGTGATTCCGAAGTGGAGCTAGACTCCAAGAAACCAATGTACGTGTGGAGGAAGAAGACGGAAATTACCGCAGCTGAGGGTAATTCCGCAAGTCAAAGGCCAAACGGTGGCCTTCTCATGAAACTATTTGGTTGGTAGCCGGGTTTGCAACCCCGTGCAATTTGTGAAAACAAATTATCACGTTTTCATTAGACAATTAGACTATCACGTGATAATCCGTAGTTTAGATAGACAATTTATTTTCTTGCTGGACTTTCTTTTGGTATTCTTGGGTATCGGTTGGCATCGTTTTGCAGGAAAATGAAGCGGAAAACAATTGCCCAAAGACGAGGTTGTGCTATCAAGCGAGTACTCGATCGAGTAAAACGGACTACTCGATCGAGCAACCCTGACTGAAAAAGTTTTCGATCGAGTCCAATTTTCACTCGATCGACCCCCAGTTTGCTGCTGGTTTGGGGAAGCTTTGTTTTGTGAGTTTTTCTTTTGTTTTTCCATTCCTTACATATATTTCATTCCTTAGGATCATGAATTAGGTTGTTTTTTCCCTTTCCTGTATATGCTGTTGTGCTAGCCAATGAGGACATTGTCTGTTTTGGTTTGGGGAAGTGTTATACATCCTTTTGCGTCTGCATTTGCATTTGTATTGCATTCACTTTTACATTCATGTTAATTAGAAAGAATTTGAAAAAATCAAAAATATCACGTTTATTTTTGCATATAGTCGAGTCGGATTGGAGTCTTGTTCATGATGAAATTGCTCTACAAGTCTATTTTATGCTATTCCTTGCACCTTTCTTGACTTACTTAGTGAAATCGAAATAGTGAACTATTGAATTTTGTCTTGAAATTTAATTTTGGCTAGTAGACTTGACTCGACCTTTTGGCAAACTACTTATATATTCTGAGTTTTAGAGCCTATAACTGGTGACATCCATGACCAGTTCATCTAGGAATGAGAGTAGTTACTCCCCACATCTCGTGTCATTTGCTTGTATATGAATTTTGATTTCTTATTGCCTGCACGCATTGGGTTTGTGGTCGGTATTACGTGTTTTGAGAATATTTGCATCTCCCTTTTCCTCATTTTACCCCATTAACTCCACATAAAGCCATATCTGCCTGTTGCCCTTAACTACATCCTAAACTGAGCCTACGTTTGCCGAGCTAGTTTAGTAGTCGAGGTATATTCTACCGTTGTGTCAGTTTTTGGCTCGTTTCATTGTTTGGAGTGGGTATTTACGAGAAAAAGAAGTGAAGTGTTGATAGTGTCTCGATCGAGTACTTTGTTTAGCTCGATCGAGCAGATTTTGTGTTTTTGTGCCTCGATCGAGTGCCTTATTCCACTAGATCGAGAGGTTTTCCTCAGTCAGCAAAGAAAAGAAAAGAAAAGAAAAAATGAAAAAATATATATTGAAAAAATAATTGGCTGAAGTTTTGTTGTTTACACCTCCTGTGCTTATCTTTATTTTGTCGAGGTGTTTTATGGGATTTGTGTCGTATATGCCTATATATGTTAAGGCATCGAGCTTAATTTTTGATAGTTGGAAGGATGGTACGAGTTCTATTACGGTCTTCTTGGCTATTTACCCTCACATTTCCATTAATTGTGTTGCCCCTTCTTACCAATTAGCCTCACATATCCATATTTTTGCAAATGTTCGGCACGTGATTGTCCTTGAACGGTGGTTATGCGTGTGTACGGTGCTTGAATCATCTTTCATATTAGTTAACAATGCATGTTGTGTCGGTCGTAGTCTAGGTGAGTGACTTCTTTTCTTCTCTCTTTCTTATACATATTTACTTACAATTTGCTTGTTGAGAGAAGAGTGACCCGTGAGAGTCCGAATTTGGTTGAGTCTTGCAAGGTCGAAAATCTAATTTATTTCAAAGATTGTATAAATTCGTTCACTTTCGTATTAAGCTTTGTACTGATTGAATGAGTGCATTAAACTGTTTAACATTGACTTGTAGCTTGCTCTGAGACTTGCTCCATTCCCCTAGGTTTATTTTGTTCCATATAGCTGCATTTAGTTTGCTTGAGGACAAGCAAAGGTTTGATTTGGGGAAGTTTGATGCGTGTATTTTATATAGACTTTTTAGTCCATTTATGCACGCATTTCTATGTCATTTAGGTGATATTATATCACCATATGCCCCTATTTGGCTACTTTGTACTTTCATTACCATTTTGTAGGTACAAGCTGCATAGTAGCAGAAACCGAGCCAAAGCAGTCCACTTTGCATGCATTTAGGAGAATGGAAGGATCGGGATAGGAGCTCTTGCATGGGGAAGCGTGAAACCATTCATCATCAAGCCCAAAGTCATGACTCGCACTATGTACTATGCCAGAAGACCTCGATCGAATATGCATTTGGTCGATTGAGGTGAGTTGAAGCCAGAAGAACTCGATCGAGCTACATCCTTTGCTCGATCGAGTAGGAGCCGTTTACCAGTTGGTCGATCGAGTAGATCAAGTGCTCGATCGACTGATTTCCATGAATAAAAGCCTCGATCGAAGGTTTATTTCCCTCGATCGAGTGGATCCTATCACGGGCTGCAAGTCCATAGCTTAATTAGGGTTAGAGTCGTGGTAGACACTATATATGACTCTTATTTACGTCATTATTAGGGGAGTTTTGGAGGATTCAGAAGGGATCAGCAGTAATTAGCAGACATTAATCTTTCATTAGTTTCTGAACTTTTAATATTTGGTTTTCATTCGGGTTTATTCGACGTGGATTGTTCTTTACGCCGGATTGCTAAGATTGTAAACGACTTTCTCTCTTTTACTCTTACCTTTATTTTAATCTTAATTACTACTTACTCTACTTAATTGCTGTGTTGTTATTATTTATGCTTATTAATTACAATTTTATTATGTCTATCGTCATATGTTCAATCGTCTTTGTTAGCATAGTTAATAGCATGAGTAGCTAATTTTCTTGTATGTTGGGATGAGGGAAACTGTAGTAGAGGCATGTTAGGATAGATTATTTTAGTTAGTCTTGAATATGAGAATCAATCTAAGCAATTTAATTGAGGTTTAGTCGAATGAGTATACGCAGGAGACTAGGCTAGGTAGTTAACCCCGACCTGGATCGTGAGATTGGAAGGGCAGGCTTGCTTGGAATTGATAGGTGACTCCTAAGAGGACGAGAGTTAATTAGGAAAATCCCTAGGGTGGTTTGAGACCGAGAGGAGAAAACCATTGCCCTTCTCATTGATAGATTGACTGACTTAGTTGACCCATAAATGCCGATACTACAGTAGACCGAATCCTATCATATTCCCTCTTTATCTGATTTATTTCATATTTATTTCTTCCTTTATTTCTCTTTCCTTTAATCTTATTTAGTTTAGATAAAACCTTTTTAAAACCCCCCATATTGTTACTTGTAGATTTAGATTTCAGTTAATTAGTTTCCTCCCTATGAAGATCGACCCTACTTCCGCTATCTTCTTAGTTAGTAGACTTAGGTTTTATTTTTGGTGTATAACGACGACATC
Source organism: Heliosperma pusillum (assembly GCA_022085475.1). Classification (NCBI taxonomy): domain Eukaryota; kingdom Viridiplantae; phylum Streptophyta; class Magnoliopsida; order Caryophyllales; family Caryophyllaceae; genus Heliosperma; species Heliosperma pusillum. Next base: position 12,319 of record JAIUZE010020624.1, read on the forward strand.
AGTACCGACTCGTCATACTCAATGCATATGCCACGTCAGGACTTGTGCATATCATGGCATACATGATCGATCCTATAGCTGATGCCTAAGGAACCCGACTCATGCGCTCGACCTCTTCCGATGTCTTTGGTGCCTGAGCTTTACTCAACTGCATCCCATAAATCATTGGAAGGTTCCCCTTCTTGGAGTTGGTCATGCTGAACCTCTCAAGAATCTTATCTATATAAGACTCCTGACTGAGGGATAACATTCGTCGTGATCTATCTCTGTAGATACGGATCCCCAAAATTCTTTGTGCTTCACCCAGATCTTTCATCTGAAAATGGTTCTTTAACCAAACTTTTACCGAAGTTAAGAGAGGTATGTCATTCCCAATCAAGAGTATTAGGATAGACAATCTTTTTTTGCCCACTACGACTTGATATTATAAGGCATGGTCCGACGAACCGCTCGAGAATCCATTCTCCTTTCTCCCCTGGTCGAGAACCGATGTTCCGACTTTCCAACTCCGAGAAGCTTGCTTAAGTCCATATATGGAACGCTTAAGCTTGCATACCTTCTTAGGATTCTTAGGATCAATGAAACCTTCAGGTTGTACCATGTACAACTCCTCCTCCAAATAACCATTTAAGAAGGCGGTTTTCACGTCCATCTGCCAAATTTCATAGTCATGAAAAGCGGCAATCTCTAAGATTATATCCGCATGGACCGCACCATACTACTGGTGCAAAAAATTTCATCATAGTTGCATCCTTGCACTTGAGTGAAACCCTTTGCCCAGTCGGCCTTGTAGGTATCCTGGTTTTACCTTCTAACAGAATGTTTTTATGATTTTGTAAAGCCATTTGCAACTGAAGAGGCCCGAACCTTATCAGGTAAGTCAACCAGATCCCATAACGTCATTCTCATACATAGAGCCATCTCGTATTGCATGGCATCAAGCCATAGCTTATAGTCCGGAACCGTCTGGCACCTTTAATTAGGTAGCTGTTTCGTTTCTTCTAGGAGTAAAACGTCATCTCTCTCATTCTCCTCGACCATAACCAATTTATCTGTCTGGAGTAAATAGAGTGTCTACCCGACCTCCTAGGTTCCAAAGGAATATTAACCGCATCCGATGATGAAGGAACAACTTCCTCCATTCGTTGCTCGGTTGTTGGTTCTTGAATCTCCGACAGATCGAAGGTTCCATTACTTGTCCTATTCTCGACAAACTCTTTCTCTAAGAACGTCGCACTAGCCGCAACAAAAACTCGATGTTCGGTTGGTGAGTAAAAGCAATGACCAAACATCCCTTTTGGATAACCAATAAAGTATGTCTAGACCAATCGTGGGCCGTGGTTATCGTCAGGTCTCCACTTGACATAAGCCTCGCAGCCCCAAACCCAAAAAAAGGACAAGTTAGGGACTGTTCCCTTCCATAATTCATATGGAGTCTTGTCTACAGCTTTAGACGGACTTCGGTTAAGTATTAGAGCAGCTGACAAAAGAGCATAACCCCACAATGAATCAGGTACAACACACCGGTGACTCATCATGGATCGAACCTATCACGTAATGTTTTCGATTTCCCATTCGGACACACCGTCATTCAAATGTGGTTTTTCAGTGGATTAACTGAGTACTACCCCCAACAGTCTTTGAGGTGTTGATCAACTCATATCGAAATATTCGCCACCCGATCGGAACTATGCTTGTTTAAATCTTTCTATCCAGTTGGTTTTCAACCTTATTCTGGTATTCCTTGAACTTATCAAAGGACTCACTTTTGTGCTTCATTAAGTAGACATATCCATATCTACTCAAATCGTCCGTGAAAGTGATAAATATCTATAGCCGTCTCTAGCGTTGATTGACATAGGTCCACACACATCAGTATGTATGAGTCCTAATAGGTCAGCAGCGCGCATTCCAACACCTTTGAAGGAAATTCGAGTCATTTTGCCTATGAGACATGATTCACACTTGCCAAAAGATTCATAGTCAAATGGGGAGATAGTCCCATTGTCAATGAGCTTCTTCACGCGTTTTTCATTTATGTGTCCCATACCGCAATGCCATAGATAGGTTTGATCTTTGTCACCAACCTTTGCTTTCTTACTACTCACATGCATTGTATCTGTGGTTTGATCTAAAACATAAATCCCATTCATGGAAACTGCTTTACCATAAATCATTTCGCTTAAAGAGAAAATACAGCTATTATCCTTTATTACAAACGAAAACCGTCCTTATCAAGTACGAAAACTGAAATAATGTTTTTAGATAAACTGGGTACATAGTAACAGTTATTCAGAAATAACTCAAATCCACTCGGGAGTTGGATTACATATGTTCCCACTGAAACGGCATCTACTCTTGCGCCATTCCCCACTCGCAGGTCCACATCCCCCCTTGCGAGAGTTGTGATGTTTCTTAGGCCCTGCAAATGATTGCACAGATGAGAACCACAACCAGTATCTAATACCCAAGTTCCGAAACTTGCATGGTTAATCTCAATCATATGAATAAAAGAAGAAGACATACCAACAGAAGAGACGCGGCCTGCTTTTATGTCCTCACGGTACACGGGGCAGTTCCTTCTCCAATGCCCAAGCTTGTGGCAATGGTGGCACTCCACGTTACCTTCATCGCTCTTTGTCTTGCCTTGTGAGCTACCGCTAGTCTCACCAGGCCCACTCTTGCCTTGCCCTGGCTTTTTGAATTTCGGCTTCCCTACAGCTAGGTTGGCCTTAGCCTTGCCCTTACCTTTGCCCTTGTTTGCAATCATGAGAACGTCCTGTTTCAGACTCCCACTCAATTTCAGATCACTCTCTGTCTGTACGAGGAGTGAGTGGAGCTGATGAAGACTCTTCTTCATATCATTCATATAGTAATTTGCCCTGAAAAGGGCAAAACCATCATGAAGTGAATGAAGAACGCGGTCTATGACGATCTTCTCATCGATTTTGCAACCAAGTGCCTCCAGTTTCTCGACATTCTCACTCATGTCAAGAATGTGTGGGCTAACTGCTTGGCCCTTCTGGAGTTTCGCTTCAAAGAAGCGACAGGTATGCTCATAGCTAACGATCCTCGGAGCTTTCGAGAACTCGTTAGAGAGCGTGGTGAAAATCTTGTTTGCACCTTGGGCAATGAATCGCCTTTGCAAACTTGATTCCATTGAAAAGATGAGTACGTTCTTTATCGCACCCGCCTCTATTACGAAATCACTATAAGCAAGTGATTCATTTGCTCCTACATTGGGGCCTGGGTTTGGCGGTAGTGGCTCAGTCAAGTACTTGAGCTTACCGTCAGCAATGGCAGCATTCCGTAATGCCGCCTCCCAGTCCGCAAAGTTGGACCCGTTATTCTTCAGTCGTGTTGACTGATTCATAGTGTCCATGAACATCTTAAGCCATGACTCACGTCCGAGCGTGGCACTTGGCATTGGGTCATCAGTATGGCCAGCCATTTTGTTATTTAGCAGTTATATCTGTATATAACGAATTCAAAACTGTGAAAAGAAAATAAATATGATAAGTATTCATCGTTTTAAATTTTGAGTCTAATGAAAAACTGTCTGATGCGATGACTCGTGCATTTATACAATTGACCTCCCTCAAGAATTATATAAATGATCCCAAGACTCAATTTCTGTAAATTGATAAGCCAACCTCTTGTCTAATTCTACTTTTAGAATTCCTGGTCGATAAATTTCTTTAAATTCTATCTTTTAGTCCATCATAATCACGAGATATTACTCGTACTATAATGTTGAGATAAAATAGGTCAACACTCACTACTTACCCAACGTAGAAGGGGTCATATTATGACTTCCGACGAAGAAGGGGTTCATAGTAGTTTTCCCTATAAAGACTAGTCTCAATTTTTTTTATTGGGGAAGGTCCCATCATCTTAACTTTAATTCATTTTAAGTGAACGAATGTCTAGCAACTCGAGAATGAATTAAACTAAGGTGATGGTCCTAAAAGCGAGTGACATCTGTATGTCCATGATTAAAATATTCAAACTGTATGAATCATTTTTCATGCATTTTTAGGTGGTTTGGTTTAGGCGGAATATGATGCAATTATAGCTATCATGTGATGGAAAGTAAACGAGAATGAAAAACGTAAAGGAAAAACATGTCCTAGTGTGGCCTATCCTACCAAAAAGAATGAAATACAACTTGGAATCCAACTGCTTGGACCCTCGAAGCTTGACTTGATCACCCTTCTTGGTCCATGTAGCGGGAGTGAGCTCCAATCTCCATCTTTAGTCTTCTTTGAAATTACAACAAATAAAATTACATTGATCCTATTTATTACATACTAATTTCAAAACCCAAAACTAAAAATAATGGAGATTCGAGATCTCAAAATACATTCAAGACTATGTTACCATCATTACGGTAACACAATCTACTAAGGCCACACTAAGTTACAACTGATTGTAAAAAAACGTTAAAAATTTATTCAAACAATCCAAAACATATTATAAAAGCACCAACTAAAATAAAAGATGCAAGACATAATACATTTATTACGATGTTTTATTATCCAAACCACCCTTTTAACATAGGTTATAATTATGTGGTGATTCTGTAATTACCACATTAATTACAATCTCGATTCATTTTACTGATAAAATGAACCATCCTAAAACATTTCAAACTGCTTTAAAATGTAAGATATTTAGCATATGTGAACCGTTTCACATTAATTATACACAATCCGAATGATGTACAATTAAAGGCCCAAAAAACTTTGAATACGGCAGAAAAACAGTAAAAATATTTTGGCATAATTTTTTTTTTTTTTTCCGGCAAAAATGGTCCTTATCGACAAAATAGGGAAAAATTAATATCCTTTCAAATGATAAACTCATTCAACATCATTTCCATTTTCATTTTAATCTAATCTTTGTTAACTTAAAACATCTACAAATCTATTGTATGTTATTTTAACAGATTAAAAATAACAAAATAAATCTAAATGAAAACGAATACGACAGGAAATACGATTCTGTAAGGTGCTCGATCGAGAAGAAATTAAACAATTAAGTCTCTCGATCGTAAAGAAAACGTGTCGATCGAGTATACAGTTTACTCGATCGACTAATTCTTCCTAGTCGACAAACAGGGACCTCGATCGAGTATAAACATCACTCGATCGAGACACTAAAGTCCTCGATCGAGCGAATCAAGCTTCTCGATCGACCTACAATTTGAGAAAAACAAAACTGCTCGATCGAGACACACGAGAACTTGATAGAGACAAAAACTCTCAAAAAAACCTCTCGATCGAGACACTCAAGTCCTCGATCGAGACAAACACACAGCAGGAAAAACCAGTTTCGATTTATGAAATCAAATTAAAACAATTTCGTGGCCTATGCTCTGATACCACCTGTAGGAAATCGGTATTACCACAATACAATTATTATAGGATTATAACGAAAAGTAATAATCTGATTATTGAGTCATAAACGAAAACAAAGGAAAAAGATTTAGAAATCAACCTCCGGTCCTAGCAATAGGCGTAAAGAACAGAGATATCAAGGTAGATATCCTCCTAATCGTTGCACCCAAGATGCTCCGAGAAATACCCTTTTCTTTTGCTAGAAAGAGAACCTCTTACACGATCTCACTGATGAGAAGAAGGTTTTGTGTTTTGTGAAAAGTTACTGTTAACTTTTTCCTTTGTGTGAATGATAGAGAGGCAGAAGTCAGAAAATTAGGTTAGAATTTCTCTTCCTTGTTATCTTGTCTCACGGCTCATTTGGTTTATATGAGGAGATTTTGTCTCCTCAAATAACTACCCATTGACCAAAAAACCGAGTGTATCTGGACACTTTTGTTTCGGTCATTTTAGCTTCCAATATAATGTAATATACTATAATCGTCATTTGTCAAGGACCGACATTATAATACATCATTAATTATAAATATCCGTATATTTATAATTTGCCAATTAATTATAACGGTTTATGTTTAATTAGCTTACATTATATACAACAATTAAATATAACATTTTATATTCAATTTACGAAATACAGTTAATTCGTCTCAGCTAACTTTATTTAATCATTATTAAATAATCGTCTCATCATCACATTGACTAACCTTTTAGTCAAATACACTGACTAACCTTTTAGTCATATAATAGGGTATCAATGTGATTATTTTCTCAAATAATCACATCTCTCAAACACATCCTTTAGGTGTGACTTTTAGGGACCAGTTGATCACCGCCATCTGTATGACAATAACGTCAAACTTATCTAGCAAGCCAACCGTTATTGATAAACGTCAATCAACTGATTATTATACAAAGTATACCCTATGAACCTACAGAGATTTATTTATGTTATTGCACTAATTGTGGAGGACACTGGCTTCAACACCCGGGTTTTGTTGGATGGACATTCCAAAGAGTGAGCTAGCCAAGCCATAGACGTCCTCTTGTGCCACCGCATCTTCATAGGAGTCTTTAAGATAGGTGTGGTGGCGCTCATTTTGAGCGTGAAAATGGCTCGTAGCTTGCTCCCTCCAAGCATTTTGGGTTGTCCACATCTCTTGTTGCTCTTGCCATCTTTTATCTTGTTGTTCCCTCCAAAGGCGGGCTTCCTCTTGCCGGTCTACCATGTTCCTCCATTCTTCTAGTTGAGCCCTCTCGGCCTCCCCTCTCAATCACTCTTGCCAACTTTAGCTCTCCAAATTCTGAAATTCCTCCAGATAAGGAACTAGCTTGTTGTAAAGACAGGATTTTTTGGAATCATTGCTTATGCGGCGGTTGATAAGTCGGCTGCTGTGGTGGAGTAGTAGGATTAAGGACATTCTGGCTCGTCCATCTCAAGTTGGGATGGATATTCCCCTGATTATAGTAACCACCCCCTTGACGATATTGTTGAAAGGAACAAACTTGCTCCTTTTCTGCAAGACAATCTACAGCCGTGTGACCAGTTTCGCCACAACTTTCACAAGTGATCACTTCATCTCGCTACAGCAAATGAACCGTCTGCTGGTTATCTGCAGCCTGTTTCTCCCATTTGTCAAGTCTGGCATTCAGTTTATCAAATTTAGCATCCAGGCCGTCAGAATCAACACTAGCTACTGTCCGTGTACCACTTCGCGGATTACCATATTCAGCACGGTGGGTTGCCATCTCCTCGATCAACTTCCAACCCTTATCATCATCTATCTCCTTCTGGAATCTCCCGTTCGATGCGGCATCTAAGATAGCTCGATGATCATCATACAACCTGTTGTAAAACTGGTTACATAGAAACCACTGTTCGAACCCATGGTGAGGAACAGACCTCACTAGTGTCTTAAATCGATCCCAGGACTCATAGAGATTTTCATGAACTGTCTGCTTGAAATTTGTAATCTGACCCCTCAAAGCATTCGTCCTCTGTGGTGGAAAATACTTCTTGTAGAAGACCAGTGCAAGTGTAGTCCAGTCAGTAATGCCAAGTTCTTCTCTATTCAGATTCTTCAACCAATCTTTGGCATTGTCGGTAAGAGAAAAAGGGAACAAGAGCTCCTTGATCTTGTCTTGTGTCACCCCTTTAGAAACTGGAATAGAAGAGCAGTAATCAGCAAAAGTCTCCATATGCTTTCTCGGATCTTCCCCAGTCACACCCCTATACTTGTCCTGCTGAACAAGCTTGATATAAGACAGACGAAGATCAAAAAAAATTCGAATCCCTGGGGTATACATGCAGCGGTGGGCTAAGAGTGACTAGAAATGTTAGGTATCTTCGCTGGTACGGTAGTCTCAACAGTCGAATCTTCCTCGAAAATAAAACTGTCGAAGACGGAGTAAGAAGTACTCAAGTCTTCCTCCTGAACAGTCTTATCTAACCCTCTCTTTCTGCGTAAGGAGGTTCTTTCGGGCTCTGGATCAGCTTCCACTAACTCGAGCCTTTGGGACCTGCGCATACACAACTATAGCGAGAAAAATAAGAACAGTCTTAAGGAATTAGAAATTCCTTAAGACGAGACAGAATTAAATATACAGAAAATTAAATTGCCTCCCCGGCAACGCCGCCAAAATTTGATGCAAGTCGTTATACACCAAAAATAAAAGCCTAAGTCTACTAACTAAAGAAGATAGCGGAAGTAGGGTCGATCTCCACAGGGAGGAAATTAACTAACTGTAATCTAAGTCTGTCAGTCACAGTCTGGGGGTTTTGATTTGGTTTAAACTAAACTAAATAAGATTTAAGGGAAGAGAAATAAAGGTAGAGGTTAACACGAAATAAATCAGATAAAGGAAAAATATGCTAGGATTCGGTCTACTGCAATATCGGCATCTACGGGTCAACTAAGTCAGTCAATCTATCAATGAGAACGGCAATGGTTTTCTCCTCTCGGTCTCAAACCACCCTAGGGATTTTCCTAATTAACTCTCGCCCTCTTAGGAGTCACCTATCAATTCTAAGCAAGCCTTTCCCTTCCAATCTCTCGATCTAGGTCGGGGTTAACTACCTAGCTAGTCTCCTGCGTGCACTCATTCGACTAACCTCAATTATATTGCTTAGATTGATTCTCATATTCAAGATTAACTAATTTACTTTATCCTATCATGCCTTTATTACAGTTTTCCTCATCCTAACATATAAGGGAATTAGCTACTCATACTATTAATGATGCTAGCAATAAAGACGATAGAATATATGACATTAGACATGATATAATCGTAATTAACAAGCATAAAGAACAATAACGCAGCAATTAAGAAAGGTAAAACAGTAATTATGACTAGAACAAAGATTAAGAATAAAGGAGAGAAAAGAGTTTACAATCTTAGCAAATCCAGCGTAAAGAACAAATCCGCGTCGATAATAAACCCGAATGTAAACTTAAAGATTAAGAAAGTTCAGAAACTAATGGTGAATGATAAGTGTCTGCTAAGTAGTCGATAATCCCCCATTAATGACGAACTAAGAGTCTTATATAATGCATAACACGACTTCTAACCTAATTAGTCTACGGACTTAAGGCCCGTGACAGATTTCACTCGATCGAGGGAAAATCCCCTTCGATCGAGGCCTTTATTCGAGAATATCAGTCGATCGAGGACTTCATCCTCTCGATCGACCAATTCTTCAACAGCTACCCCTCGATCGAGCAGATGATAGCTCGATCGAGGTCTTCTCTAGCAACAAATCCTCTCGATTGAGTAGAGAGTCACTCGATCGAGTCTTCTTCATCAGTACTCCCCTCGATCGACCAAAGATATGGTCGATCGAGGTCCTCTGGCCTAGCACATAGTGTTGGTCGTGGCTTTGGACTTAATTGTGAGCGGTTTCACGCTTTCCCATGCAAGACCTTGTACGTACAATATGGTAATGAAAGTACAAAGTAGCCAAATAGGGGCATATAGTGACATAATATCACCTAAATGACATAGAAATGCGTGCATAAATGGACTAAAAAGTCTATATAAAATACACGCATCAAACTTCCCCAAACCAAACCTTTGCTTGTCCTCAAGCAAACTAAATGCAGATAGATGGAACTAAATGAACCTAGGGGAATGGAGTAAGTCTCAGAGCTAGCTACAAGTCAATGCTAAACCGTTCAATGCACTCATTCAATCGCTACAAAGCTTAATACGAAAGTGAACGAATTTATACAATCTTGGAAATAAATTAGACTTTCGACCCTGCAAGACTCAACCAAATTTGGACTCTCACGGGTCACTCTTCTCTCAACAAGCAAATGGTAAGTAAATATGTATAAGAAAGAGAGAAGAAAATATAGTCACTCACCTAGACTACGACCGACACAACATGCATTGCTAACTAACATGAAATATGATTCAAGCACCGTACACACGCATAACCACCGTTCAAGGACTATCACGTGCCGAACATTTGCAAAAATATGGATATGTGAGGCTAATTGGTAAGAAGGGGCAAAACAATTAATGGAAATGTGAGGGTAAATAGCCAAGCTAGTTCATAACAAGACCGTAATAGAACTCGTTCCATTCTTTCAACTATCAAAAACTAAGCTCGATGCCTTAACATATCTAGGCATACACAACACAAATCCCATAAAACACCTCGACAAATAATAATAAGCATAGGAGGTGTAAATAACAAAATCTTCAGCCAATTATTTTTACTCATTATATTTTTTTTCATTTTTCATTTTCTTTCTTTTTTTTTCTTTCTTGGCTGATTGAGGGAAAAACCCCTCGATCGAGTGAAATAAGTCACTCGATCGAGGTAACATACAGCAACATCTGCTCGATCGAGCTAAAAGCTGCTCGATCGAGGTACTATTCATCACTTCTCTTCTTTTTCTCGCAAATACCCACTCCAATCAATGAAAACGAGTCAAAAATTGACACAACAGTAAAACACACCTCGACTACTAAACTAGCTCGGCAAAGGTAGGCTCAGTTTAGAATGTAGTTAAGGGCAATAGGCAGATATGGCTTTATGTGGAGTTAATGGGGTAAAATGAGGAAAAGGGAGATGTAAATATTCTCAAAACACGTAATACCGACCACAAACACTATGCGTGCAGGAAATAATAAATCAAAGTTCATATACAAGCAAATGACACGAGATGTGGGGAGTAACTACTCTCATTCCTAGATGAACTGGTCATAAATGTCACCAGTTATAGCCTCTAAAACTCAGAATATATAAGTAGCTTGCCAAAATGTTGAGTCAAGTATAATAGTCAAATTTAAATTCCAAGACAAAATTCAATAGTTCACTACTTCGATTTTACTAAGTAAGTCAAGAATGGTGCAAGGAATAGCATAAAATAGACTTGTAGTGCAATTTCATCACGAACAAGACTCCAATCCGACTCGACTATATGCAAAAATAAACGTGATATTTTTGATTTTTTCAAATTGTTTCTAATTAACATGAATTGTAAACGTGAATGCAATACAAATGCAAATGCAGACGCAAAAGGATGCAAAACACCTCCCTAAACCAAAACAGACAATGTCCTCATTGGCTACAACACAACAGTATATAAGGGAAAGGGAAAAACAACCTAATTCATGTTTCTAAGGGTCGAAATATATACAAAGAATGGAAAAAATAAACAGAAAAACTCACAAAACAACAGCTTCCCCAAACCAGCATCAAAGTGGGGAGCTAACATCACCTCCTCCCAGCAGTCTCCTCCGTCTCCACCTTATACGTCGGGTCCCTCTCCTCCTCCAGAGCTGGCCTCCTAGCTGCCAACTCCGCGCGCTCCCTCGTGGCCCTCTGTGCCGGCGTCTCATCCTCTTCCTCTCCAGAAGAAGAGGAAAAAGAAGATGGTGAAGGATACCCACCCTCTGGGTATCTGTAGAACGAGGGGTGAGGCCATCCATCTGGAATAAGACGTCCTCTGCGGATATGGTCCTCATAGATAGGGAACAAGGCCAAGGCCTGATCCCGTCGCATCTGTGCTATATCCCTGCGCATGTCAAGTAGCAAAGCATCACGACGCCCTTGGTCCATGACCTCAGACGCCTCAAACAGGGGAGGACAATCAAAATTAGCCGGAAAAACCTACTCAGGAGGGGGAGTGGTGGTGGTGACAGGCGGGGGTGTGACAGTGGTCGTCCCAGCATGTTGAGAACCCGGCGGCTCTCCAACATCCCTCTGTGGGGAAGCTCTCTTCCTCTTCTTAATGGAAGAGGAAGTTGTAGTAGTGAAAGGTAGATGGTAAACAAGGGGAGGGGATTTCACCCCTCTCGCAGTAGTGAGAGGTGAAAGAGAAGGTAATAATGTAGGGCAAGGTAAGACAACGGATGTGGAACCACATATCTTCCACATCCGACGCCCAGAGCCCGTGATCCAAGCAAACCCGACCATGACAGGTATATCTATGTCGACGCCAGGTCCTAAGCGCAAATGAGTCCTAGGGAAGTCTAAATAAAGGTGGTGGCCAATCCTACTGACCAGACCGCCAAAGACTACGGTGCTAGACACCCTAGACTCTAGGTTCTTCCAGTGAAGAGCCACTAAGTAAGCTATGTTCAGGACAAATGGGGTACCGCTATCAACGTATTCAGGTACCCCGCTAAAATGGCTAACTCAGTGTTGTTGATGTTGTTGGGTTCTGGTCTAGCAAAAATCGACTCGCCTAAGAGTCGCAGAAAATAGCGCAGCGAGGGGTGGTGAACGTGGGCCACCTTACGAGTGTCGTAAGGTGTGTGAGAAAGGGCGGTCCAAACCTGGGTCAACAGCTTCCTAGGAGCTGCCAAAAGACCGTCACTCGATAGACCCAAAACCTCCCCAAACCTAGCTAAAGTCCATGAATGTGACTCATTAAAGAGTCGGAAAAGAATACAAGCGCTAGACGGTGATGTAGCATACATATCGGCCTTAAAAGTATAGGAACTGAAAAACTCAAGCGTAGGTACTCGATATGTATACTCCCTCATCGAGGCCAAACCCGACATCCCCGTCCCGTTAAGTAATAGGCAAACATCAGTAAATAAACCTAGCTCCTCCAGGTCGGAACGGTGCAGAAAACGGCTCAAATGGATAGGGGAGTCAAGTAAACAAGATAACCGTTTTCGGTGAATGCTAGAAATGAATTGTACCTCCCTTATCCGTGGTAGTGGCCCAAGAGACTCCACGCTAGATGGCTGACTAGCAGCCTTGAGAGCCTTCTGTGGTGCCAATCCTCGAGTAGTAGCTAGCTTATGCGCGGCTAGCTGGCTGAATGTCAACGCCTTCTTGCTAGGAGTGAGTGATGAGCTAGAAGGCGGAGCGACCTCAGTAGTGGTCGCTGGAACAACGGCCTCAGCAGTGACCGTGACAGCAGACGGAGTCTCAGTATGCTCCGTGGAGACCGTCTCAGCAGCAGTCTCGGTAGTGGTGACAGCGGTATCGGTCACAGGTGTAGTCACGGTAGTGTCCGTCTCAAAAGTTGTTACAGTAGCAACGACCTCAGTAGCAGTAACAGCAGTAGCGGTCTGAACAATAGCGGTCTCAACAGTAGCGGAAATCGCTTCTGTCGTCATCTCAGTGACAACCTCGGGAACCACGGACTGACTAGGGACTGAACTCGACACCATAATTGTTGATGATTACCCCAAAAAAAAGAAAAAAAATAGCAATTAATCGATCAAATTCGAACAAATCGAATTAACAAACCCTAAATTCACGAATTCTTCAAATAAATCGAAATTAAAGGTGAAAAATAAAGGGCATTTCGATCAATTGGTAATTAATTTGGATATTAACACGAATTGCAGGTAAGATTATGCAGAAAAATTGAAAGATGAAGAACAAAGGGGAATTGGGATCGAGTAATTTGAAAGGGGATCGAAGACTTCTCTTATATAGCTAAGTTAGTTCGGTCGATCGAGTAGAAATTCTACTCGATCGAGAACTTTTTCAGGCAGGACCGCTCGATCGAGTAATTCTGATTTACTCGATCGAGGACTTTCTTTTGGTGATCCTCAGTTTACTCGATCGTTTTGAATTCCCCTCGATCGATTTGCATTCCACTCGATCGAGGTCTTTTTCGTCCCCAAGTCTCTCGATCGAGTAACAATTTACTCGATCGAATGGTTTTCCTATTTGCACAGCCTTCGACTTTTAGCAATTGATTTCCGCTTCTTTTTCCTGCAAAAACGATACCCAAAAAATACCAAAAAATGTCTAACAGGAAAAGTAAATTGTTTATCTAAACTACGGATTATAACGTAACTTCTAATCTAAGTAAATTGTCTAATTGTCTAATTGTCTAACGAAAACGCAATAAATTGTTATTTACAAATTGCACGGGGTTGCAAACCCGGCTAATAACCAAATAGTTTTGTGACAAGGCCACCGTCAGGCCTTTGACTTGCGGAATTACCCTCAGCTGCGGTAATTTCCGACTTCTTTTTCCACACATACGATCTTTTCTTGGAGTCTAGCTCCACTTCCGAATCACTCAAATATGTGCGAACTCCTTGGTCCTTCTTGGACTTCTTCTTGATACCATCACGCGAACATAGCTCTCCCTTCTTCAGCTCCAATGCTGCCGATCTATTATCTGTAAGACAACACACAACAGCGCGTTCTTCCAATTCGCTCCCAAGCTGGGGCGGAGGTGTTACGGTAGCAATAGGAATATCACAAACAGGAGCTATAGGCTCGACAGGAACCGAAGCTTCGTCATGCATAAACAAATCAGGTGTGAAGTCAACTAAGGGAAGCGCGTGACATGGTGAAACAAGCATGGGACCATTACTAGCACGAGACTGAGTGAAAACTAGGTTATTCCCACCTATCTGAAAAGTTAATGTCCGTAACCCGACATCAATAACCGCTTACGCAGTATGCAAGAACGGTCTTCCCAAAATGATGGTAGTGTGAGAATCCTTAGGTATGTCCAATACTATGGAGTCGACCGGGATAAAGAATCTCCCTATTTGCACAGGTACATCCTCTATGACTCCTAAAGGTCGGGACAAGGTCCTATCTGCCATTTGCACCGTCATGTTGCTACACTGAAGCTTGGTGAAGCCTAACCGTTTGGCTAAAGACAAATATAAGACGCTAACACTAGCTCCTAGGTCACATAACGCATTATCTATAAGATAGGTACCTATATGACACGGTATGGAAAAGCTACCTGGGTCGGACAGTTTAGGTGGGCATTTGTTCTGGAGGAACGCGGAGCATTCCTCAGTCAAAGCTACAGTCTCTACAGTATCGACTGACCTCTTACGTAAAAGAATTTCACGCATAAATTTCAAGTAAGAGGGTACCTTTAATAAGAGGTCTACAAATGGAACATTCACCTTAAGATCGCGTACAGTGTCAGATAACCGAATAAATTCCTTCTCGACCTTAGCCTTCTTCAACCGACCGGGAAACGGAACTGGAACGTCAGGTGATCCACGTTGCGTATCCTTGACAATCGCGTTGTTAATCATCCGCTTGCTTAACCCCTTCGATCGAGCTTCTCGCTCAGTAGGACCCATCGATCGAGTATCGATGTCACTCGATCGATCATTCTTGGAACTCAAACTGCTCGATCGAGCAGCATCATCAGTCAAAGTACTCGATCGATCAACTAAACCTTCTCGATCGAGCTTCTGTCTTTCTGATTCACTTGATCAAGGAACAGCAACCTCTCGATCGAGTGAATTTCCCTTCAAATCATTCGATCGACTAGAATAAACTCCTTGATCGATCACAATTTCAGCATCAGCCTTCAAAACATTGGAATGTGCACCAGAGATATCAGCAACGGTACCAGCAGGACTGTCATAAGCGAGACCTCTTTGCAGAGTGATCATGTTCAGTGTCTCCTTGTTCTTATCGGTCTGGGACAGTAACTGGCCAGGTTGCCTAATCGATCTAGCTCCCGCCAACTGAGCAATCTGCGACTCTAAGAGTTTAATGGTGGCAATCGTTGCTTGATCAGATTTGCTCAATTGGGTAGCTAAAGCTTGTATCATCGACTTTAGCTCTCCAACTTCTAAAATTCCTCCAGATGAGGAACTAGCTTGTTGTGAAGACTGGATTTTTTGGAATCCTTGCTTATGCGGCGGTTGATAAGTCGGCTGCTGTGGTGGAGTAGTAGGATTTAGGACATTCTGGCTTGTCCATCTCAAGTTGGGATGGATATTCCCCTAATTATAGTAACCACCCCCTTGACGATATTGTTGAAAGGAACAAACTTGCTCCTTTTCTCCAAGAGAATCTACAGCCGTGTGACCAGTTTCGCCACACCTTTCACAAGTGATCACTTCATCTCGCTGCAGCAAATGAACCGTCTGCTGGTTATCTGCAGCCTGCTTCTCCCATTTGTCAAGTCTGGCATTCAGTTTATCAAATTTAGCATCCAGCCGTCAGAATCAACACTAGCTACTGTCCGTGTACCACTTCGCGGATTACCATATTCAGCACAGTGGGTTGCCATCTCCTCGATCAATTTCCAACCCTTATCATCATCTATCTCCTACTGGAATCTCCCGTTCGATGCGGCATCTAAGATAGCTCAATGATCATCATACAACTCGTTGTAAAACTGGTTACATAGAAACCACTGTTCGAACCCATGGTGAGGAACAGACCTCACTAGCGTCTTAAATCGATCCCAGGACTCATAGAGATTTTCATGAACTGTCTGCTTGAAATTTGTAATCTGACCCCTCAAAGCATTCGTCCTCTGTGGTGGAAAATACTTCTTGTAGAAGGCCAGTGCAAGTGTAGTCCACTCAGTAATGCCAAGTTCTTCTCTATTCAGATTCTTCAACCAATCTTTGGCATTGTCGGTAAGAGAAAAAGGGAACAAGACCTCCTTGATCTTGTCTTGTGTCACCCTTTTAGAAACTGGAATAGAAGAGCAGTAATCAGCAAAAGTCTCCATATGCTTTCTCGGATCTTCCCCAGCCACACCCCTATACTTGTCCTGCTGAACAAGCTTGATATAAGACGGACGAAGTTCAAAAGAATTTCCATCTTCGTCCGTTGCAAGTTTGAATCCCTGGGGTATACATGCAGCGGTGGGCTAAGAGTGACTAGCAATGTTAGGCATCTTTGCTGGTACGGTAGTCTCAACAGTCGAATCTTCCTCGAAAAAAAAACTGTCGAAGACGGAGTAAGAAGTACTCAAGTCTTCCTCCTGAACAGTCTTATCTAACCCTCTCTTTCTGCGTAAGAAGGTTCTTTCGGGCTCTAGATCAGCTTCTACTAAGTCGAGCCTTTGGGACCTGCGCATGCACAACTATAGAGAGAAAAATAAGAACAGTCTTAAGGAATTAGAAATTCCTTAAGACGAGATAGAATTAAATAAACAGAAAATTAAATTGCCTCCCCGGCAACGGCGCCAAAATTTGATGCGAGTCGTTATACACCAAAAATAAAAGCCTAAGTCTACTAACTAAAGAAGATAGCGAAAGTAGGGTTGATCTCCACAGGGAGGAAATTAACTAACTGTAATCTAAGTCTGTCAGTCACAGTCTAGGGGTTTTGATTTGGTTTTAAACTAAACTAAACAAGATTTAAGGGAAGAGAAATAAAGGTAGAGGTTAACACGAAATAAATCAGATAAAGGAAAAATATGCTAGGATTCGGTCTACTGCAATATCAGCATCTACGGGTCAACTAAGTCAGTCAATCTATCAATGAGAAGGGCAATGGTTTTCTCCTCTCGGTCTCAAACCACCCTAGGGATTTTCCTAATTAACTCTCGCCCTCTTAGGAGTCACCTATCAATTCTAAGCAAGCCTTTCCCTTCCAATCTCTCGATCCAGGTCGGGGTTAACTACCTAGCTAGTCTCCTGCGTGCACTCATTCGACTAACCTCAATTATATTGCTTAGATTGATTCTCATATTCAAGATTAACTAATATACTTTATCCTATCATGCCTTTATTACAGTTTTCCTCATCCTAACATATAAGGGAATTAGCTACTCATACTATTAATGATGCTAGCAATAAAGACGATTGAATATATGACATTAGACATGATATAATCGTAATTAACAAGCATAAAGAACAATAACGCAGCAATTAAGAAAGGTAAAACAGTAATTAAGACTAGAACAAAGATTAAGAATAAAGGAGAGAAAAGAGTTTACAATCTTAGCAAATCCGGCGTAAAGAACAAATCCGCGTCGATAATAAGCCCGAATGTAAACTTAAAGATTAAGAAAGTTCAGAAACTAATGGTGAATGATAAGTGTCTGCTAAGTAGTCGATAATCCCTCATTAATGACGAACTAAGAGTCTTATATAATGCATAACACGACTTCTAACCTAATTAGTCTACGGACTTAAGGCCCGTGACAGATTTCACTCGATCGAGGGAAAATCCCCTTCGATCGAGGCCTTTATTCGAGAATATCAGTCGATTGAGGACTTCATCCTCTCGATCGACCAATACTTCAACAGCTACCCCTCGATCGAGCAGATGACAGCTCGATCGAGGTCTTCTCTAGCAACAAATCCTTTCGATCGAGTAGAGAGTCACTCGATCGAGTCTTCTTCATCAGTACTCCCCTCGATCGACCAAAGATATGGTCGATCGAGGTCCTCTGGCCTAGCACATAGTGTTGGTCGTGGCTTTGGACTTGATTGTGAGCGGTTTCACGCTTTCCCATGCAAGACCTTCTGTTCCGTTCCTTCCATTCTCCTAAATGCATGCAAAGTGGACTGTTTTGGCTCGGTTTCCGCTACTACGCAGCTTGTACCTACAAAATGGTAATTAAAGTACAAAGTAGCCAAATAGGGGCATATAGTGACATAATATCACCTAAATGACATAGAAATGCGTGCATAAATGGACTAAAAAGTCTATATAAAATACACGCATCAACTGGTTAGAATAAGACAAGATTATATGACTGTGTTCGAGTATTCCATTGCTAGTATATTTGTGTTTAATATTATATATTTTACGTAAGTATCTTGCATATTAAGTATTTTATGGATATTGAATTATGGACCACATATTTGCCAAAAATCCATCTTATTAACTTTCCTAATTAAACCAAAACTCTACCCATGTAACCTATGTTGACCGAAACTCCATAACAACAATATCTTACCATATCTTTTTATTTACCTAATCCTATTGTAACAACCCGAAAAGTACCCAATTTTTCTAGTAAAAATATTTACTAACACTTTTCAGTAGAACTTAAGTTTTTTAAAATAGAATTTATTGTTTCGAGTCGTATTTTGAAATTCCGCGTTCGTATTTGGAATTTTTGAGAGATTTCATGAAAAGACCGTTTTTAGTCATCTTTGACTTTTCTTGACTTTTAAGTCGTCTTTGACTTTTCTTGACTTTTTAAAAGTCGTCATTGACTTTTCTTGACTTTTAAGTCGTCCTAAACTTTTCTTGACTTTTAAGTCATCTTTGACTTTTCTCGACTTTTCAGTCAACTTTGACTTCCGTTGACTTTTTCCCGACTCGCCTCATAAGTTTGAAGACCGAAATTTTATTTAAAAAAATAATATTTTTGATTTATTTTATTTAGATTTATTAAGATTTATCATAATTTAATATAATTATTTTGAATTTATTCGGAATTTAAAGAATAACTTTTACGGTTTTAACCGAACGTCATTTAACTATTCCCGAGTCATCGCAAATCCCGAAACAAAATCGAAACTCGACTTTGGCATGAGTCACACGCCCATGTCATCGTTTTCCACTCACAATTAGATATTTTAATTATTTTGATTAAACTAATCAAAATATCTAGATATTTATTAACTTTATCGATCAGTTAACGAAAATTTCGCAAAACGCTCGAAAACAGATCCGTTTCTTCACCATACCACACGGTTTTCTAGGTCCTCTAATAGGACTAGATATTTGTCTTTCTTTTGATTATAATATCATAATATCTAGATATTTAGTTGAATTAACTTAATCGTTAATTATATTAAATCGATTACCGTAAAATAATTAATAAACCTGAGTCAATTACGTAACAACAATTTCAAAACCCGACAGCCTTTTCTCTCTATATGTACACGGCACCCACACCACTCTTCACTCACTAACAACTTTTCATTTTTCATCAAATCAAATTAAGATCTAAATATCACTTTCTTTATCGTTCTTCATTTGTTCTTCGTGTTCTTCAATTGTTCTTCATCGTTCTTGAGCAAAACCTTCATAAAACCTTCATTTCTTAATTAAATCCGTCCTAACTTATATTTCTAGGATCTCCTCTTCGCTCCTCATCTTCACGTACGGTTTTATTTCAATTCCGACAAAATCGTTTTCAAACACTTTAATTATGGAAAATCATATTTTTGTTCTAATAATGTTTTCCTTGTTATTTCTATAGGGGAAGATTTTGAAGACGAGTTT
>JAIUZE010020626.1:0-15562 GCA_022085475.1 Heliosperma pusillum
TTGATATGAGAATTGATGAATTGTGATTATAGATGATATTTGTGTTATGCCTTAGTGAAATTGTGGAGATTTGTGTGACTCGTACCTGTCCGAATAAGACGCAGGCTGCGTCGTGGTGACGCAGGCTGCGTCACTCGCTGCCGACTGAAATTTTCCTGCACCGACCCCTTTTCGTAAAATGATCATATCTCCTTCGTTTCTTGCTTGTTTTGGGCGTGTGACATCCCGTTGGAACCGTAAGAGGATAAGCTATCACCTCCATTTGGAATTTCTGAATTTTCATGTATAGAACTCTAGTTATGACCGTTTGAAGTGGACCCTTGTTTTCGTTCGTTTCCAAACAACGTTGTTTTGGAGAGGTGATCTATGTTTTTATTCATTATGCTTCATAAACTTGTTCTAATGCTTATGTATCATGTATTGACTCATGGTTATCATATTTAAACTTATATGAATCCCTATTCTCATGTTTTGTGATGGTTTATGTTATGTTCCCACTTTGAGTCGGTTTTTACAAATGTTACGGTTTGAGCACTATTTTGTCTTGTGCTTTGTACTTTCATTCCCTTGGCTACCTTCCCGTTCGTAAGGCTGGAATGTCGGAACGGAGAGGTATCCTACTGCTTAAATGCATGTGTTAGTGGGCATACGACGACGTTGTTGGGAGTTGAACGCTATGCGTTGTTCGACTCGGCCGTCAAATGTTGTGTACTTGCGAGGTTGTGTTATTTGCATGTAGCGTACCGCATGTTATGAGGCTTGAGCTCGTTTTCCGCCTCTTTCGTGAATTGAGCTACCGAGAATGTGGGTACTCGGCATTTATTATTATTTAAGCCCGAGTCTTGGGTGCGAAACGTGATCGCATATCGAATCGGAAAATGTGATTCCGAGAATCTGGCCAGGTTTATATTAGGAGCCTTATCGTTCCTACCAGGAGGAAATGTGTCTACATAGGCGAAATGTAAGCATCGCGTATGAGTTCAGGGAAATATGATCCCGTGGATGCCTTTTAATCATACTTGCCATGTACACGATGCTAGTGCGTTTCATTTACCGTGAGAGTGGTCGTCGTCGTGTAGTCGTCTTTGAATGCGTGATTTCATGATATTATTCATGGTCATTGCATGATTGGGCACCGTCGTCTTTGATTGCGTGATTTCATGATATTATTCATGGTCATTGCATGATTGGGCCCCTCATGTCTGGTTCGTGAATGATGATAATATTGTTGATTTGTTGTGTGACATTGCAGACTTGACTGGTTTTGTCTGTCGAGTCCAATCTTATAAATCTTATAACCGCTAACGGTGAGATTGACAAGCCCTAGTAGCGTATTCGATTGCCTAGGAGTGTCTTCCCTGAGTCTTTGAATAACATGATGGCTTCGGATTTGATTTCCATGTGATCTTATAATTATATCTTGTATTGCCTATCTTTTCTTATCGTAACTCACATGTATATTTATATATGCATGCTCTACTTTTGTGTTTCCTTATATGTACGTTAAAGGTGATATGGCTGGGAGAACCCGGAGTTACTCCCCACTGACTGAGCTTTTCATGTTTTTCATGAATGAACAATTTTGCTTGCTTGGATGCCTTTTTGGATATGATGTTTTGGGGTTCGGGTGTGAGCTAGCGGGCGTTTGTCCCTGGAAGTTTTCACCTCTAGACGATATTAGCTAGTTTTGCTAAACACTTGTTCTTTGCTAACATTTTTAAGAGACCCCGTCTCTTTGTTGTATTTCCGTATTTAGTTGTAATATTTTGACACACCTCGTGTTATATATCTTGCATGTTTAAAGGTTTTTAAAATACCGTATTTTCGCATATTATTTCACATGCTTGTATGTTTTATATTTCCGCATTCGCGAGGGTTGTCACATATATATATATATATATATATATATATATATATATATATATATATAGGGTCAGGATCCGGTGAGAACCACTAACATAATGAGAACCGTGAGAACTCTCACTAAATCTCCACCAAATCTTGTTTCAAAAGTTTTGTTGGATCATTTACCATTAGTTTAGTTTATTCAAGCAAAATACTTGCAGTAACTAAACAAAATTTATTGATTATATTAAAAAAATATGTACTTAATGTACATAAAGTCATTTTGTACACTAAAATTACTCTAAATGCGTGAAAACGAGCACTAGGTGCACTAAAATTGCTACATGCATGAAAACAGTTATTATGTGCATGAAAATAACGGGCTCTAGATGCATTAAATTGAGCACCAGGTGCATGAAAATTGTTAGATGCATGAAACTGACTACTAGGTGCATGAAAATAAATAAATCGTAGTTCACCTCAATTTCCGTTAGTAACTAATATTTTTTCGACCAAGATGTATGTTACCTAGCCATAAAATTCTACCCCGAACCCAAAAATATCCTTATTTTGTAAAAATAAATTTTGTAAGGCGGAGTTCTCACGGTTCTCATTATCTTAGTGGTTCTCACCGGATCCCAATTCTATATATATATATATATATATATATAGTAGATGATCGCTATATATTGATCAAACATCAAATAATTGAACATCATCAATTCAAACACTTTAAACAACATTCTTTCTCATTGATTTCATTAGGAATAACCTAGATTTTATATTAAAGTACATTACATTCATTCGACATCAACTAAATAAAGATGTTAAATAATCCGGAACAATTCCGGTTAAGAGTAAAAAGCTTTTCTCACACTGCCACCAACAATCCGGAACAATATTGATGATACTGATGACTTCCGGATCATTAACCTCGTATTTTGCAATAACAGATTCAATGCCTGCAAGTACACGTCTTGCTTGTGGAGATAAGGTAGGACGGGTACAGCTCAACATATCTCTTGCGGCATCCAACCTCCGAGTATAAGGCCGACGTGGGTAGCCAGAGGACGATGATGATGACGACGCTTGGTTGACAAGTCGGACTGCTTCACGCCTCTCAATCCAATAATACCTTCGATGTTCAATGGATCCTTTAATCAATGGGTGATGATCAGCGGGAACTACGGCAAAAGCCTCCTCCTCATCTGCAATCAATTTTGTAAGGGTCGTCTCATCGTTGGGAAGGTTAACTGCTGCCATTGATGATATTAATTTTAGGGTAGTTATGTAATATTTAAAGGAGGGGTTTTGAGGCTGTATTTATAGAGGGGTTATGCTGCCATTGATGATGTTCAATGAATGCTTTAATCAATGCTGGTTCTGCTGTTGTTTATTCACGGGTTTGGACTGCAATATCTTTTAATTAAAAATAATAATATTGAGCAATAACAACGGGTATTGGTAAAAAACCCGTTGTTATTACCAACCACAACGGTTTTCGTTACCACAACCGTTGTGATAGGGTTACTGCACATTGCAGTAAATGCATTGACTACATAGGAAATGTAACGTACTGCATATTCACACATTTACTCAATCAATAACGTACTGCATGCATGTGAATGTATAGTCGTTTTGGGAACCAATTCATGCATGTGAATCAATGCCTTCATGTGAACCAATGCATGCATGTGAATAAATAACTCCAATAAATAACTCTCTATAAATACAGCCTCAATACAAGCAGGTTATCAACCACATACAAAATTCCCAACTCTAATCAATAAAATATTTGTTAAACCATACAAAATTTCTCAGCCTCAATACTAACATCAACCATACAAAATGTCTGGAACTTTTACTAAACCATATGCTTGCATCATGAAAGAAATGCCTTCTCATATTGAGGGTGACTACGTTGTGTGTAAAAGTTACAAAAAACTCCGTGATACGCTTATTCGAAATGGCTACTTAATCAGGAAGATGTGGCCAAATTATCATCGCAGGTACTTTACAGGGGAACTCGTTTTCGAGTTTGGGATGTCGGAATGCTCATCGTGCGTCCGCATTCAAACTGGCAAGAATGTTTGACAAGGTCGGGCATGTGCGAAAAGATTTTATTGAGAGCACGGACCACCAGCCTGGGCCATATCTATGGGTGGCTTCCAAACATGACCGTTACCGTTGGCCAAATGGGGTCGACCTCGTTGAAGTGACCCAGGTAGAGCAGTGGGAAGGGTTGGCTCTGGCCGAGGCTGACCCGATTGATGCATATGCTCTAGCGGTGGCAGCTATCCGGGAGATTTACCCGGACTCAATTTAGTTTGTTGTTGTTGTTTGGTTGTAGTTGTTTGGTTGTTGTTGTTTGGTTGTAGTTGTTTGTTGTTGTTTTGGCGCCACACTAGTACAAAAATGGCTTTTGGCTACGGTTAAAAACGACTTTTGGCTACGGTTCCTCAACCGTAGTAAATCAAGGCGTTGCCTTAGATCAAGTACTTATGGCTACGGTTCTTAACCGTAGCCTAAAGTGACCTTTGGCTACGGTTATTATAATTTAACCGTAGCCTTATGTTAATAAAAGGCTACGGTTCTATTTTAACAACCGTAGCCGTTTCTCAATTAAAATTTTAAAAAAAAAATATTTCCCAAAATACGTATTTGGTAAATGTATAGTCTTTTATTAAGATTATTATTAATTACAAAACCAATGTTTAACATACAACTGCCATTACAAATCTAACAAATATACTTAAAGCTAAAACTAAATATTCTACTCAAAAGCTACAAATTTTCTCTATGATTCAAGCAGCATCAACAATTTCTTAGGCACAACACCTAATAGTGAGCTTAATGTTCTGCAAACAATTTTTTCCTGATCTTCCAATCTGCGAAGTTAAAAGAATACATGAGGTAAAACCATAAGAATTGTCGAAGAAGATTATGAACTACTCTTACTAGACAGTAGACATTATATCGCATCTAAAACTATATATTAAAACTGATAAAAGGAACTGTTCAAGTACGTATCATCCAATTTAGAACTCAAAAGCTAAAAGAAAAGAAGACAATAATAAAAAGGCATAATGTTCACCAAAGCTCACCCTCATTTATTTGGCTTCATAGTGTCCAAAAATTTATGGGATGAGGATTGAACTGGCTGGAGCAGCGAGACAAAACAAGATCTCCATCTTCATCAAAATAAACATAGTGTTGAGGAGAAGTCCATAAACCAGCAACACATTGTCCGAACCATTAACAACAAACACTCAATTAGTAAAACAAATAAAGAACGATTCCAGCAGAAGCCTGGGACAAAAAAAGTGATATAAGCATTGTAGCATAATCGAAATTACTCCATCTATCTTGTTAACATTGTCCAAATTGAATCTATCATCCATCACCTTCGATAAGAACACAAAGACGATTGGACTTACCTTGCAAATTTCCAAGAAATTACGTCTCCCTACTGCAATCTGTCCGACCATTGGGTCTGCAAGATTAAGAACAAGGCGTGTTAATATTATAGTATTTAATATTAATTGCAGTGCTTGGATCTCCTTGGGACGTGTCCTGAATGCCATGGTAAAATTAGTTTTTGAGGGTAGCTTTCTCTTACCCTATGGGTAATCTTATCCTATTTCCCTCGTACTATATCCTACACTATATGAAATCTTATCTTTAAAGAAAAGAATACAGTAAAATAAAACGGACTGACTTGCAACTTTCACACTATATACAACTACTGGATTCAATACAAGCATTCTGAATCGACTTCAGTTTGATATTTGGCAAACTGAACAAGAAGGAATATTTCACAAATGAAACAAATCACTGTCAGTTTTACATAATGAAATACTTTGTGTCTGTTTAGACACCATCAAGCCCAGGCTTAGTATTTTCGGTAATGTTTTTTGGTAATCACTGCAATACCATGTGAGGATGCGCATGTACGTGAATGCTAGATCAGGAACGGAAAGCATGATAATTGTAAGTAGTACCAAACTTTCACATATATTTAAGCTTGATTTATGTATGTGTGTTGCTTGGACATGCTTGACTTGGCTCGAAAGCTTAAAATCGAGCTCAAACTCAAGCTTAGCTTGAACTTCGTCCATTATAATTAGAATATGTTATTGCCTTGTAGACAACTTGGTAGTCATGACAATCATGATATCAAATCTCAATTACCATGACTGCATTTAAGCACATGATCAACAATATATACTCATATTTACGGCGTCAACTAGATTGATAATGACACGCGATCCCATTTCGTAATAGTATCTCAGACCTCGATCAATATCATGATTAGATAACATTGACTGAAATAATATGATTTCCCCAACTTAAATGACAATCCATATTTTTAATTCAATGCAAACGATGTGAATAATAATTCGCGCCCACCTATATGTCATACTCTAGGAAAGGACCTTATTGGTTCAATTTTGATAACATGGTTAAAAAACTAAGCATATTGTGAAAGCACTTTCTCATGGTTCAATCTCGAGGCTATGTACCAGGCGAAAGAAGATGTAATTTTATATCTCCCTTATTCAACTAACCACAGTAGAAAAGAACTTATCTCCCAATTTAATTGAAACCCATAACCCTAAAAGTCATAAATTGTACCATAACACGATAACAATAATTGAATCCCTAAACCCAAATTGATAGAAATCGAAATTCAGTGGCAAACAAAATTAAATCTTCGAAAAAAGATGAATTTTGATTACTTAAAAGAAAAAATAATTGAAAGAAAAAATCATACCTGATTACGAACTGCGACGGAGTGTTTGTGGCACACGAGCTGGGTATCGGTGACAAAAAAGTGGTTGTCGGTGACGATATTCGGCAACGTGGATTTGAGGCAGAGATAACAAGTGGATTTCAGCGTTATTCAAGAAGGTTTTGTCGACGATATGTTTTGAGCATTTTTTTTACAGTAAAGAGGTGATAATGGGGAAAAGTCTCGTTTTTTATAGGGAGAAATGGGCCTTATGTTTACCTAACCGTTTCCCCTTATTGTGTATAAATACTTTTGGCTACGGTTTTAAAGTTCAACCGTAGCCTTTTATTTTTATGTATATATTTGGCTACGGCTTGTGTCCAATGACCGTAGCTTTTTATAATAGGCTACGGTTATTT
This sequence comes from Heliosperma pusillum, assembly GCA_022085475.1. Taxonomy (NCBI): domain Eukaryota; kingdom Viridiplantae; phylum Streptophyta; class Magnoliopsida; order Caryophyllales; family Caryophyllaceae; genus Heliosperma; species Heliosperma pusillum. Next base: position 6,997 of record JAIUZE010020626.1, read on the forward strand.
TCAGCAACCGTAGTCTATTCTATTAGCCTAATGTCATTTTTCTACTAGTGCCATTTGTGTGTGGCGCTGTTTGAACTTATTATTTAATAATATTAATGTTGATACGTTAATTTGTTTTTTGACTTAAGTTTAGAAGTAATTAAACTAATTCAATTCAAAGCTATTCAATCGATAAAGCAAAATTAGAATTGAATGACATTCAGGAAATGACATTCAGGAAATGACATTCAGGAAATGACATTAACAAATTTGCTAATAAACGACATTGAATTGGTGAAAATAATAAACGACATTCAGGAAATGACATTCACAAATTCAAGAAATAGTTCACAAATTCACAAATTCAAAAATAATAAGGGAGATGATGACAGAAAAATGATCGCTTTGTGATAGAGTTTTTGTGTTGCAGTACAGTCGTATTATTAGTGTTGTGTGTTTCCTTACTACAAATATTGACAACGGTTATCATAAACAAACCGTTGTGATAGAGTAATGACTACGGTTATAGTAGTCTACCCGTTGTAATTAGTAAACACTATGACAACGGTTTATGGTTATTAACCGTTGTTATAATCAATCACAACGGGTATATATTACAACAACCGTTGTTGTTGCTTACCTTTATTTTTTTTTTAATTATAATTAGATACAGCAATATCATAAGCACTATACACTGCAATAATAATCAGCAGAAACCAACAAAGACAGCAATATCATAAGCACTATACACAGCAATATCAGCAGAAACCAAAACATGGAGACTGTATAATGAATGACCAAAAGCTAAATAATTTGGGAATCTTCAACAATGACCAAAGCTAACAAAAACTAAAGACAATACACTGAATGCTATAAATTCAGAAAAGAATACTCACTGCAAATAAACCAAACCAAAACTATTAAATCACTTGTCTATTTTTGAAATGTCTCAAAATGTTGCTCGTCCATATCACTGTGTCCTAATGAATGCCCCAGGCCATTTGGACGATGGAAAATTTGTTGCCAAAAGCTTTACTCCTTTGAGGAATAAGCTTATTGAGCTGGGATACTCGGTCAGCAGAATTAAGGCACAATGGGCGCCTTGGGGATTCAAAGGGATACTACTCATTCAGTTTGGAACATCACTTGCAGATGCAGAATCAGCATTTAAGCTTGGCAATATGTTTCAACTCAGAGGCCATGGTAAGAGCGACTGGGTTGCTCCGAATAGATCAACAGTCGAACCATACCTCTGGGTAGCCACAGACGAGGACGCCGAGCTTCTGAAGAATACCGTCGACTATTTCCACGTGCCGTATCCGACCATCTTGAATGGTCAGCAGTCGGCCAATTCAGAAATCGTCGATGCCTACAACCAGGTTGTGGCTGTTTTCCAAGCAATGTACACCTAAAAATTCCAAGCAACGTCCTGTGTTAGATGTTGAGTGTCAAGTGTGTGTGTGTCTGTATCAGCCTATTATAATAGCAGTGTAATGGGATGGGAGGGCCTGTGGTCATGTATGATGGCCGGGAGGGCCTGTGTGTCTGTATCAGCCTATCATAATAGCAGTGTAATGGGGTTTTAGGGCATGTGGTCTTGTATCAGCCTATCATAATAGATGTTGATCGAGTGTCAAGTGTGTGTGTCTGTATCCGCTATGGTTGTAAGATTTCCGCTATGGTTCCTAAATGCAAATCTGTTCGAGCTAATAAAGTATCAGTGCTTTACGTTTGTTATTACTATGCCGTTCCTAAGTTATTTAAAAAAATCAGAAAGATAGTTATTTAAAAAAATAACAGAAACTAAAAAAAAAAAAACATATATATAAGCTAATACCTCACATTATTAACCACCTCAGGATCGGGGACGTTTCTTGCCCGACATAGTTTCTTCGTTAACCCAAATACCTTCACCATGATCATCACGCATATAGATGCTTTCAATGTTATCATGATCAGTGTCAACATTGTCGAAATAAGATACAGTGGAAGAGTGATCCATTCCCTCAAACACGACATCCTGATCATTATCCCCACCATTATCGGGTGCACCCCGTCTACTCCTTATAGATAGTACAACAGACCACTTCTTATCCATAGGATCGGTGACATAGAACACTTGTTTAGCTTGGGATGCCATTATGAAAGGATCATCCTTATTATTGCCAACCTTATCCAAATTGACCAACGTAAATCCCATTTTATCCTTTCGAACACAATTGTTGTTGTTATCAACCCAGTTACATCGAAACAGAGGTATTGTGAAATCAATGTAATCTAATACCAATATTTCTTGAATAACACCATAATAAAGGCATTTTCCCCAAATAGGGTTTTTATCTTTTGAAGTAGCAAAGTGCATTGCCTCAAATTCAGAACTCACACCACTATTTTGCATTGTGCTCAACTCATCTTGCTCGCGGGTGTAAAAAGTATAACCATTAATAGCAAAACCGCTGAAAAAAGTGGCCCTGGCATTTGGACCTAACCCAAGACGTAGTAACCTAGGAGAGATGTCATCACCATACAAATTCTTATACTCCAAGACAACATTCCTAAACCACTCTCCAAATGTCTTCTTATGCTCGTTTGCAATCCACATCTCGCTCTTGTTTGGGTGATCGTATTTGAGCTCATCTTTGTGTTGTTCAATATAAGGTTGCACCTCATCTTCGTTGTTTAGCACATACGTATGTGCTAAATGTAACATGTCACGTGACACAATTTTTTCAACCCGGCCCCTAATACCTTTTCCGGTCATCCAGTCACTATGACGATTCTTTGGAACGCCAATTAACTCCTCAGGAGAGAGATGAGCGTAACAATATGCAAGAGCTTCGTCTAATATAGCACGTTCAGCAATACAACCTTCTGGACGATACCGATTAGATGTATAGTCCTTGTAGACTTTCATCAATCTTTCGAAAGGATACTGGTATCTCAAGTACACGGGCCCAAGGTACAAAATCTCCCTAACCAAGTGAGTGGTCAGGTGAATCATGATAGTGAAGAAAGAGGGTGGAAAATACATTTCAAAATGACAAAGAGAGGTGACAACGAGGTCCTGCAATGAATCCGCATCATCGGGATCGATGACTTTATCGCATATGGACTGGAAGAAGAGACAGAATCTGGTAATAGCATATCGTACCTTTTCAGGTAAAATGGAGCGAATAGCCACGGATAGTAATTGTTGCATCAAAGTGTGGCAATCATGTGACTTTAACCCGGTGAGTTTTAGATCTTGCATCGACACAAGGCTTTTGATGTTGGACGAATAACCATGTGGCACTTTAATTCCATTCAAGCATGCACAAAACTCTTTTTTCTCATTCCGTGAAAGGGTATAAGCTGCTGGCGGTAAAAATGTACCATTACCTCTCTTCTGTGGTGCCAACTCTAGCCTAATACCCATCATTTACATATCTTCCCTAGCTGCGGCGTTATCCTTTGTTTTACCGGGAACATTCAGGAGGGTATTGATAATATTATCACAAACATTTTTCTCAATGTGCATGAAATCGAGGCAATGCCTGACCTCCAGGTCAGGCCAATATGGAAGTTTATAAAAAAATATGGATCTTTTCTTATACCCACGAGTAGACAATTTAGAGCCGTTCTTCTTCCCATATTTTATCTCTATATGCTTTACTTTCTGATAAACTTCATGCCCACTCAAAATTCTAGGAGGTTGACGATGTTCGTGACGTCCATTAAATGCTTTCTGCTGCTTGCGATAACAATGGTCAGGATCCAAGCCCCTCCTATTTCCCAAATACACATACTTATGAGAACACTTCAAGTATTCAGACTCGATATCCTCCCCACACAATGGACATGCCTCTTTCCCATGCACCGTATGCCCAGAAAGGTCGCCATAAGCCGGATAGTCGGTTATTGTACACAATAACATCGCTCTCAAATTGAAAGTTTCATTCCTATATGCATCAAATACTTCTATCCCACTATCCCACAAAATTCGCAAATCATCTAAAAGAGGTTCCAAATAGACATCTATATTATTTCCAGGTTGTTTAGGGCCGGAAATTAACAACGACAACATCAAGTACTTTCTTTTCATGCACACATATGGAGGTAAGTTGTATATTGCCAACACTACTGGCCAAGTACTATGTTGGGTACTCATGTTTCCATGTGGGTTCATTCCATCAGTGGACAACGCTAGACGTAAGTTTCTAGGTTCAATGCCGAACTCGGGATACTTAGCGTCGAACGATTTCCATTGCATACCATCTGCCGGGTGTCTTAGCTTCCCATCATTTATTCTTCCAGTTTCATGCCAAGTTAACATTTTTGAATCATTGCTATTCGCAAACATCCTTATGAATCTTGGTATCACTGGAAAATACCATAACACCTTAGCCGGGATCCCTTCCTTATCCTTATAACGCCACTCAAAACAAACCGGACAATTGGTTAAGTTTTGATATAATTTTCGATACAATACGCAATCATTTGGACATGCATGTATTTTCTCATATTTCATACCCACCCCTCTAATTAGTTTTTTAGCCTCATATGTCTTAACGGGAAGAACATTACCATCTGGAAGCATGTCGTTTATCAAGGCTAATAAACTAGTGAAACACGTGTCACTAACCCCATTTGCCCCCTTGATATTATACAACTTCACCACAGCCGACATCTTTGTGTACTTACAACCAGGGTATAGAGGCGCTTCAGACTCACACAACTTCTTATACATGTTGTCAAGGTCATCCAAATTAATGTTTTCATCTTCAAAAGCATTTGATTCATCATCCTTTTCTTCATTATCTGTAGACCCAACATTCAACTCGTCTGCTTCAACTCAACATACTCGGCAAACTCGGGATCATCAGTTATCCTTTCGTATACCTCAAGATCATCTTCTTCAAAATTATTATCTTCCTCTAATGATTCCCCATGAAAAATCCAACGGGTATAGGATCGACTAAAACTATACTTTTCTAGGTGAATTTTAACGTCCGGAATAGCCATATACCTAATATTACCACATCTTTCACAAGGGCATGGAATACTAGAAGAACCATTCAAATTGTTCGCAACGACTTCATAAAATTCAGCTAAACCATCCTTATAGTTTGGGTCACTCATATTCGCAGCATTCATCCAAGTTCGAGTCATTTATCTACATTCGTAGTATATATAGTAAGCCAAGTAATTCAGAAAATCCAACTAATTAAAACTAATTCAATAATAATTCAGAAAATGCAATGTATAAGGCAACTAATTCACAAATAAACGAAATTCAGGAAATCAATAAAGAAAAATTATTAGAATACCTGATTAATAAGAAATAGCAGACGGAGATGATGACAAAGATACGATCAGGAAATCAATAAATTATTAGTGTTTGTGGTTTTGTGATGCAGTATAATCGCTTTGTGTTTGTGTTTTTGTGTTGCAGTACAGTATTATTAGTGTTCTGTGTTTTTTTCATCTTTATTAAAAGTATTGACAACGGTTATTATTCATATTCACCGTTGTTATTAGGTTAACTATTTACAACGGTTAACAAAGTCATATCCGTTGTTACAACTAACAACAACGTACAACAAAATCATATCCGTTGTTATTAATTTAAGCCAAATAATGCGCCAAATTAATAACACACTATAACAACGGGTTTTTCATACCCGTTGTTATTACTTTTCATTATTTCGCGCTAAATTAATAACAACGGATATAGAATAAACTGTTGTTATTAGTAAATTTATTTACAACGGTTATTTTAGTTCACGCCGTTGTTAAAACTAATAACAACGTTCGAAAAACTAACACCGTTGTTATTAGGTTTAATAAAATTCCGCGGAAATATAATTATCCATTCCACAACGGTTTTTCTTTATTTTCATGAGTATGCGTTGTTGATGGGGCCGTTGTTATTGCAATGAATTTGTGTTGCGAGCACTAATTTTATGTGAGACGGTCTCCCTTCTATTTAAGGTGAGACGGTCACTTATCTATTCAATATGAGATGGTCTCCTGTCTATTTAATTGAGACGATCTCATATCTATTTAATTGAGACGAACTCTTGTTTAATAACGTGAGACGGTCTAATATCTAATTAACACGAGACTATCTCCTATCTATTTAGTGCGACATAGTCTCATGTCATTATTATTTAAGACGGATTTTTGTCATCATAATTTAAGATTATCTTCTATCTCATTAATATGAGATGATATCTCATACCATTTTAAATGTGAGACGGTCTCTATCTATTCAATGTGCGACGGTCTCTATCTATTCAATGTGCGACGGTCTTGTATCTATTTAATTCGAGACAATCTCATATCTATTTAAGTGAGATGCGCTCGTATTTGATTAATGTGAAACCGTCACATATATCTATATCTCTTTAAAGTGAGACGATGTCCCATATACGGAGTATCTAATTAAGACAGGCACTTATTTACTAATGTGAGACGCATAAAGTCTTATCCTCTTCCCATTTTAATTGAGGGAATGAAGTCAGACTATTCCAAAGCATTGCTATTATAAATCCTAGCCCTGACAAGCAACCAATGTGTGTGTCCAACCGGCGCAGCTCTAACGACCCCGATGGGGTGCATTTTTTTTTTGCTGGTTGGTGTGCTCTCACGTCATCATAACTTAAGACGATCAATTCAATAAAAGTCGATCTCGTATCCTCTTATTGTGAGCTAGTCTTCTATATTTGTATAAGAAACTAGTTTATTTATGGAGTAATCTTACCTATCTATTTATTTACGGAGTATTATTTTTCATTACCCCAAATTGAAAAGTCAAATTCTCCAAGTTCTTAAGTCTTAAATTATTCGGCATATAGAGTAATGATTTACACATTTAAATCACAATGGTCAATCTTTGATATATGATATATGATCAATCTTGTCAATCTACATAAGACACTTCATGTGTCCTATCTTGCCAATAAATTTTTTGAGTACATATGATATTAAATAGCTAAAAACAATTTTAGCACCCAATAAGTTTGGCATTAAGAATTGCAATTAAGAATTGGGTATGATTGACATTTGAAAATCTAAACAATTTTAGCACCCAATATATTGAGACATAGCCAACTTCGTATATGAAGAATTGCAATTAAGTGCAAGCAAATATCAAAAATTGACATGAGATATTAAGGCATATCCAACTCCACAAACAGTAATGTGCTCAGACTTTTTCAAGTATTGCATATACATTTTATTACATGCAATACCTATACTAAAATTGGGTATGATTGACATTTGAAAATCTAAACAATAAAATTGCACATTGCTCGAGGTTGGACAAAAGCCTTATAAATTCAATTATACAAATTGATATTGTTTTCAAGTGGCTTGAAGACCACATACTCAAACATGAGTAATTTGTGCAATTGCAATTCACAATTTGATTATTATTATGTGAACAAGTTGATCTTCTTAAATTGGGCATTTCGAATTTTGATTTAGCACATTAATAGTCAATTACATCATACACTACTCCCCAGATATCCTATAAAATCTTACAATTATGTCCACTAATTAAATCTCATTTATATGTGATATGGGAAATTAAATCACATTCTAAGGTGGTTTTTAAATGATTGCAATCTATCTTGAATATAAATTTTTACCACCTTAGGGGGAGGAAGTATGTGAGAATTTGGTAAAAACAAGAGAAGTTTTATCATATTGAATTACACATACCGTGTGATATTAGAAGAATGTCGATTCTAGACACTTCTAGTATGATCATGAAAGTATATCCATATGAAACAGATATACGTTCGCGCGCAATATTCAATGAACAATTGAATAAGGACTTCATAAGTCCACTCGACCGTCGATATAATTATAAAGAGCTCATTAACCTGAAATTCATCCAATTTATGGAGATTAAGGACACTGTACAGTTTTCATTATCGAGTCATTATATGCATATATAGACTAAGTTAAGCATTTTCATATTAGTTTACTACTACGTCATTCCATTATTTCACATCATATAGTTTAGAACTTAGTCACATATCATATACATGCACATTGATGATATGATCACTCAAAGAGAAAGTGCAGTATTTGTAACCGCAAAAGTGACAAGTTTACTAGAAGTGAAGATGCACGAATTACAATCTTCATATTATGAGTTTTGAAGCAATCAACCACTTCTATCAACTGAAGACATCTATAAAGTCAATCAAGTACGATGATAGCTATTTTCAAGAACGAGAAACTTTGCTACATCATGAGAAGCAATGGCGTTTTACAAGTGATGTAATCATCAGGGGGAGTGTGCACGCGCTGTACTCTTTTTCCTTATCTATGGTTTTGTCCCACCGGGTTTTCCATAGAAAGGTTTTAATGAGGCAGCTTATTAATTTGCGTGTAGAGAGACAATGCACTCTGTTTTTCCTTACTGGTGTTTTTCCCATAGGGTTTTCTAATAAGGTTTTAACGAGGCATGTTTTTCACTAATGTACATCCAAGGGGGAGTGTTATGAAACATATTATGTGGATGTCCATTGGGCTTTATGGTCCACTATGTAATTAGGTTTCTGACATCTAATGTATTATATATACCCCTAATTTA
>JAIUZE010020627.1:0-11158 GCA_022085475.1 Heliosperma pusillum
TTACTCCCCACTGACTGTGGCCTCCGTGTTTATATTTAATGCGGTCGAACAGGTGGTGAATGCATACATTGGGTACATTGACGAGCTAGCGAGCGAAGTATTACCTTGGACCTATATTCGGTTCTTAGATTGTATATTATTATACACTCTTTTATTTCCGTATTTATACGGGAGATATGTCTCCTGTCTTGTATAATTCATATGTAAAATATTAGTTTCCTTTTTGTATGAACCTTTTTATTTATGACACCCTTTGTTATGTATTAAATTATTTTTTTTCTTTCCGCAAATTTGAGGGTGTCACAAAGAGTGCTTCTGTTTGGCTGCAAGTTTCAGTTGTTCGTAGGGTTTTTTTTGGGGGGGGGTGTTTCTGGAGGTTAAGGTAGCTAGTATGGGTAGGGATATGTGGATACGGGTTAGGGTTAATGGGTAGGTGTAATTGGATCGATTTGAGCTTGTTTTGGGAATGGTTTGGGTTGCGCAAAACAGGGGGAAGGGAGTTGTTTATGGACTCGGTTTTGGAGGTTGTTGGGGCTCGAAATTGAGGCTTGTGGCAGGTTGGTGTCGGGTTTGAACACTAGACCAAGAGGGGGTGAAGTTGGGTCGAAATCTCCTAGAAACTTGGGCCCAAATCGACTTCAAAACGAGCTTAAAAGACCTTCGTAAAATAAAGTTTATAAACATCGTTTTAAATAAAGATGAGACGGTAAAGTGAAATAATTCAAGGTCAAATTTTGAAGTCGGGTTTAAAAAAATGTTTATTTTATTATAAAATAAAAGAAAATTCGATTTTTAAAACGAATTAAAAACGAATCTATTTGAGATGGAAATTATTTTAAATTTCATTAAAATACAACGACGACGCCCATTCTATATCGTAAAAAGGAACTATAAATAATAACCAAGTCGAACACGAAATACATGTCGTCCTATTATTATCGGGTGTTTGGCGGAATTTTTCTAATTGCTTGTATCGACGGATACGGGTATCTACAGAGCCCCTACTTTGACTAAGGCTTGAACAAGGCAAAAGTTAAAGTATACCCCAAGTCCATTGACCTAAGGATTCCGCGGGTTGTTTAGGGTCCATTAGAACTACGTATGAAAGCTCGCCAGCCATAAGATAAGGAGACATACCTGAAACACGGTTCTGGATGCCACAATTCATTCGTCGCTTTTGCAATAATGGTCATCGACCCACAACATCGTTGTATTCAATATATACATTGTTCATCGACCCACAACATTGTTGTTTTCATCATAAGGGGGGTTGAGCCTTATCCTTAGGCGCCTACGTATCCGTTTCTGATGGAATCAAACCCGTATCGTAGTTCGAGCTCGCTGGCCTGTAGCTTTCTGCTGCTTCAGCCCATATATTAATATCTTGTTATTCGTTTGGATAAAGACAAGATTTGCATTCTACTGGAGGAATAATTATCAATTCTGGTGTTCCGCTCAGTGAATGATTCATCGAATCAGTGCTTGTTCGAGCCAACATTTTTGGGGAGCATTCTGATGTGGATGTCATCCTTTCTGTTTCATAATGGGCTCTGGCGCTGATGGCGACAGAGCCTCAAGTTGGAGCATATTCTGCAACTTTGATCACAATTCATATAACCCGTAATTCATGTAGCAACATTTTGAGGTTTGAAAATTCGAATGGCTCATCGACCGAGCTTTGGTTTGAAAATAGATCATCGATCCGCAATTTTTGAGAATGTGATGGGTAAACACGACTTGCATTTTCCAATGTGTCTCGGACTCCTTCGACCCATAATCAATGTGGGCGTAGCCCGCTACCTTCAAACAAAAAGAAAATAAAATCCGTAAGTGTGTACGGGATTTTAATTCAAAACTTGACTCGTTGGGGGTAGAACTCTTCGGCTATCGCTTCTGAATAGCTAAACTTTACTTCCATCATTTGCTAATCAGGAAGCGTCATCTACACAATCGTTCATCTTGCACCTTCGCCTTCTTTCTTTTCAGCGGGTTTTATCATTTTTTGCCTCCACCTTTTTTCTGTTCAGCCGGCTTATTCATTTTTGCCACCACCTTCTTTCTTTTCAGCGGGCTCTTAAGCATTCTTTCGATTTCTGGCACAAATTCTTATCTATTTAGCAAATAGACCCAACATTATGTATGGGTGACCACACGTCGTTGCCAACATCGTTAGACAAAACTCATACAAGACTTGACAACTACTTATTGTCAATCTGCATCTTCGTCTTAGACCAAACCAAGTACTAAAAATGACTAGACGTAGGTGGCTTCTTTTGGACTTTGGCTAAGACCCGTAAGAAAACCGACAAGATAATCAACATATTATCTCAAACAAATAGTCTAGTCACAATAAAGGAATAACAAACTAACAACGCAAACGATAAATTAGTGAGCAACGAAAGAAAACGATGATAAACAACCGGAAATTAAAAGGGAGAAGGAGTTATTGCACCCTCAACATACATGTATCGTTGACAAGATCTTATGTCGTAATCGATAGTAGAATATGTCCCGAGGGTCCGTCGTCGACGAAAACCAAAATTGAAATCTCGTTTTTGAAACCGAACCGCACATCGATCTTCAAACTCGCGTAAAATCTTCATTACACGGTGAAACTTTGATTGGAAGGATGTTTTGGAAAGAGGACGAAGAGTAATTTTTCAAATTGGTATTATTTGTACTTATAGGAGGTCGGAGCTAGGAGAAAATCTCCCTCAAAGTGACGGATAAAAACTGAAAACAGAACAATTTCTGCTCTGTTTTAGGTCAATTTTAGGGTTTTTTTGAGTTATTCTTTTGTGTAAGGTGTGTTAAAGTGCTAAACGTTGTTAATGGGGCTTTGTTGGGTTTATATAGAGAGGTTTGAAAGCTTAAAATAGGGTTTGAAGTTGAAAGAAGCAGTTTTCGAGTTTGGGGGGGGGGGGTCTTTGAGGTTAAGGTAGCTAGTATGGGCAGGGAGATGTGGATATGGGTTAGGGTTAATGGGCAGGTGGAATTGGATCGATTTGAGCTTGTTTTGGGACTGGTTTGGGATGCGCAAAATAGGGGTTAGGGGGCTGTTTATGGACTCGGCTTGTGGCGGGTTGGTGTGGGGGTTTGAACACTAGACAAAGAGAGGGTGAAGTTGGGTCAAAATCTCCTCGAATATTGGGCTCAAATCGGCTTCAAAACGAGTTTAACAGACCGTCGTAAAATAGAATTAGACAGTAAAGTGAAATAATTCAAGGTCGACTTTTCAATTCGGGTTTAAACAAATGTTTATTTTATTTTCAATAAAATAAAAGAAAACTCGATTTTTAAAACGAATTAAAAACGAATCTATTTGAGATTGAAATCAATTTTTAATTTCATTTAAAATACGACGACGACGCCCACTCTATGTCGTAAAACAAACTATAAATAATGACCAAGTCGAATACATGTCCTATCATCGGGTGTTTTGCGGGATTTCTATTAATGCATGTATCGACGGATACGGGTATCCACAACTAGCACCCTCAAGGAATACTATGGATAGTATGTCAACGTGATTAAAAAGGATACGCTAGAAAATAAAACAGCTTATTTATAGTATTAATGTGTACACAAAATCGTGGTTCCGTGCACAAGGCAAGGATTAGTAAACTAAAATAGAAAATTGTGTTATCAAAATAGGTTAAATCTTATGTTTAAATCTCAAAACATTATTATGTTAGCATGTGCCCACAAATGATTCTCGTTCATAGTAATTTTCTATCTTAAACGTCATATGTAAAATTTGCTGTAACACTAAAAATTGAAATGTTTAATAAATGTCGGATCGGATCATATAATCGGGGATAAGGTTAAGATTCTACTTTAAATAAATTTGAGTCGGGTTGAATCGTAAGATCCAGTTAATGGATCGTTGAATCGTAAAATCCTACGATACAGAATGTGAGTTTAAGAATGCTACACTTTTCCCTTGGACAAGTTAACACAAAATAATAAAAACAAGCAACTTAAAAGAAATGTCAGTAACATTAGACGGATGTGAAATTTGGCTAACCAACCAGTCATTTAACAAGAATGAATTCACTGTAAAATTCGGTAAAATTTCAAAAGCTGATAAAAATAAGATTGAAGGGAGTGAGTGAGTGAAAATATCGGAGTGAACTTTCAAGGAGGAATGAGATTGACTTATCAGATGAGATCAGCGACGTTAGCAGGAAGCTCTTCAATAACTACATTGTAAAACCTTTGAATATCTGAAAGCATTTTCTCGTCTTCGGTTGTCACAAAGTTAATGGCGACACCTTTTCTACCAAATCGCCCACTTCTTCCTATACGATGAAGATAGTTCTCCGGCTGAGAGGGGAGATCATAGTTTATAACAAGCGAGACTTGTTGCACGTCAATCCCACGAGCCAAGAGGTCGGTAGTGATAAGAACACGGGAAGAGCCTGACCGAAATTCCCGCATAATGATATCCCTTTGGTTCTGATCCATGTCACCATGAGTGGCCGACACTGTGTGGTCACGGCTTCGCATCTTGTCAGTAAGCCAGTCCACCTTTCGCCTCGTGTTGACAAAAATGACGCTCTGAGTGATGGCTAAGGTTTCATACAGATCACATAGAGTCTCAAGCTTCCATTCTTCCTTGTCCACGTTCACATAGAATTGTTTGATACCCTCCAAAGTAAGTTCATCGCGCTTCACAAGGATTCTAACAGGCTTGTTCATGAATTTTCGGGTAATTTCTAATGCCTCTGGTGGCATAGTTGCAGAAAACACTCCAACTTGAATCTTAGGAGGCAAGAGTTGGAAAATATCGTATATCTGTAGAAGTTTAAATCGAATCCATTTATCAAAAACAAATTCTATCTCAGCAATTATCATATGAGATCAGCCCGACTATCAAAAGTCCCAACCCATATAGCCAAATAACCGACTAAAATCTGAAATTAAGAAATAATTTATCCATTAATATGGGTTATTCTAATCATAGATCTTATCATGTGACCAGCTTATACGAGATGAACTACAATCGGCTTAAAGGGCGAAATCATAAATTACTATCAGCTTCCTTTCTAATTACCTGATCCTTGAACCCACGTGAAAGCATCTCATCAGCTTCATCCAGCACAAACATCCTAATACTATCAGCTCGAAGTGACTGCCTCTTTAACATGTCGAAAACACGACCAGGTGTACCAACGACAACATGCACGCCACTTTGAAGTATGCGTTGATCCTCACGGACACTAGTTCCACCAACACAAGCATGAACCTTAACTCCGAGATAGTCACCAAGAGCTCGCATAACCTTTTCAATCTGTTGAGCAAGTTCCCTAGTTGGTGCCAAAACCAAAGCCTGGCACTGAACTAAGCTGTAATCGAGTTGTTGTAAGATGCCAGAACAGAAGGTAGCTGTCTTACCAGTTCCAGACTGAGCTTGCTGTATAACGTCAAGACCTTTGCAAAATGGAACTATTCCCCTTTGTTGGATTGCAGAAGGCTTCTCAAATCCTACAAAGCTAAAATTCTTTAGTGATAAGATAGTAAAATGAGATAGGATGAGACAGCATGTAAATGAGACAGCAATGGAAATAATTAAGCAGTTAATACATTTTTTTTAAAGACTGTCACACACAGTATTTTGGTGAGAGTAATCTATTTACCCACTAGCTACTTGGTTATTGGATTTTATTGGACTCAATCTTTATAAATTAAATGTCACACAAGAAACCAAAGTACATTTTAACTTTTGACAATATTCTACTTTACCATAAGCATAAATTCCTCTTAATAGGTTCTCTTGTAATCCCATAGCATCAAAGCTATCAGAAACGTCGTCATATGTAGTAAAGAAGTCTTCACCATCAGCTGATAGTCTGCGAAGTAAACATGATGCAAGGGGTCAAACTGATGTCAAAAGGTGAGGTTGTTATAATCAGATGGCACAAGTACATGAAGTTGACAAAGAAAGTAGGAAAAAAAAAAGGTTCTTACAATTCAGTCATCTTAGCATCATACTGACGAGCATCATATTGGGATCCTTCTGGTGCAGCAGCCATGACTGCATGTACAAACATAATTAAATAACAAGTACCGATGTAGAAAATACACCACAAGACCTCCATATTAACAATCATAAGATGTAGAATCTACGAGAAAATGCAAAATTCCATAGAGGTTAAGGAATGAGCATGTCCAGAGGCACCATTTGCTATAGCATCTTTCAGTATATTTTCTTCCAGACTATTTTCTCTGCCACTAATCAAGCAGAGAAAATGATCGTTAGATGCTCCTAATTTGGTCACACAGACATAACAGTATTAACCAAAGGGAAGAGAATGTAGATTTTCCATATTATTCTCTCTCTCTCCGGTTCAGTTCACTACATATCCTTTATTAGCCTTGTTACTAATTCTATACATTTAAATGTTTAGCTAAAATTTGTCTTGTTAACATACAAAATTTTGTTACTGAATTCTCTCAGAAAGAAAAATAACACGCTCAATAACAGTGAGAACACTTTGGAGGGCAGGGCGAAAGGGTATACGAGTAACTTAATAAGTAAAAGACAGCATGCTACGCGATTTTACTTTACCTAAACCAAGGTGAAAATAGAAAATGCATATATTGAAAAGGAACAGAGGATGACAAATCAAGCATTACAAAAAGCAAATGCATAGATGTTGAATGCTAAAATCCGTTGATATTTTAAGAAAAACAAAGTTTTTATTTAACAGTTCATAATCTTAAATTCAGTAGAGAAACAGCAGTACACTCCCGTGACAAATTTCCACATTCCAAGAAAGCTCATAGACATAGAAACTACCCCAAACAACAGCTGATCGAATTAGTTTTCCAAACAAAGAAACAGAATCAAGAAAAAAAATGTCACAGAAAAGCCAAACTTGATCACTCCAGTGCAGGGAGCACAAGCATTAAATCCTGATTTCAGTTTTGGGAGAAGAAATATGAAAAGGGTAGCGAGAAATCCAATATTTGAAACGATCAACAGATATCTCGACTCCCACTCCTCCAAAGCATTACATATTTTGAAAAAAGTACAAGACACTTGAACAGATGAAGTATATATTAACTCAATGATATTATGACGTGAAATTAAGGTTAAAAAGGTATTCCCTTTGCCCCAATCATTTATTTACCTTTAATTAAAATAAATCTAACAAAATAAACAAATGATTAGGATGGAGGGAGTATATAAAAAGACTGAGAGATGGGTAGATTCTCACGAGTACAAAGCAAATACTACATCGAGTACAGAAAAAAGAGGAAGAGGCTCAATACTAGCAAATCCTCGTTTACAAACAAAGGAAGCTCATTCAATTGGTTTTCTTTCTACACTTAAACCTCAGACCATCTTAATCCGTATATTCAACTGGCCCATATTTTAACTCAACCCATACAACTCGGAGTCTCGGAACATCTTAATCCATTTAAGAGCGTTAATCATAGATTTGCAAGAGTTCCTCATTTATATCAAGATAAGTCTATATTGACCAATAAACCTCAGTCTTTTACCAATTCTACCAGCCCTCGTAGATTCTCCCTCAGTAAGAACCCCACAAACTATATCCACTGGATCAAAAATTACAATTTCCTCATTTTTACGGCCCATTCACGTTGAAAATGAAGATGTATATCTCAAGGCTCATATCTAACAAATTAGTTTTGTCTTTTTTCTCTTTTAACTTGGTAGATTTGATATTTTTATAGGTAGTGATCTTTGAGTTTTTTCAAGCAAATATTCACGCCTTTAATTTATTTCTGCTGCTTAAAAATAATTACACATTCCAAGAAAGATCATAGACACAGAAATGACCCCAAACAACAGCTGATCTAATTAGTCTTCCAAACGAACGAACAGAATCCAGGAAAAAATAAACTGATGTCACAGAAAAGCCAAACTTGATCACTCCAGTGCAGGGAGCACAAGCATTAAATCCTGATTTCAACTTTTGGAGAAGAAATATGAAAGGGGTAGCGAGAAATCCAATATTTGAAAAGATCAACAGATATCTCGACTCCCACTCCTCCAACACACTTAAACAGATGTAAGTATATCTTAACAGAAAAATATAATGATATGAAATTAAGGTTAAATATATTACAGAAAAGGCAAAGTTGATAACTCCATTGAAAGGAGCACAACTGCATAACAGGTTATCCGCACCGGGTTTCAAATTCAGTTCGGATAACCCGTTTTTTCCCGAACTGTAAATGAGGTTTCTCAGCACCGGTTTTCATAACTGGTTTTAAAGGAAGTCGCTGTTTTGGACTTTCTTGAATTTCATTTGGAACATTCTATCAATGTCAAAGCTAGCCAAAACTAACAACGAAAATAAAGTAGTATAAATATAAATCAATAAACTAAGACAAAAAAATATCAATCAAGTAGTATAAATATAAATGAATAAAGTCGTATAAATATAAATTTCAACCAATCACTTTTTGAACTATTAAAGTCCTCATGAACTAAGTTGAAAAACGCAATTAAAAAACGAATTACATTTACCATACCGAAAATAAAGTAGAAAAACGAAATTAAACTAAATAAAAAATCGAAACTCATAAAGTAGTATAAATATAAATATAAATCAATAAACTCAGACAAAATAATATCGATAAAAACGAAAAAAAATAAATAATAAAGAGAATATTTGATGAAGAAAGGATAAATATACAAACCTTAATTGATGAAAGCTTAAAAATTTGAAGAATAAGTGGGTAGATCTAAGGGTTGAGTTTGATTTGAGAGAGTCGAAGAGGGGGAGAGGTAGAAAGAGAATTAGGGTTTTGTGAAAACTTGAGAAATCAATTGACGTTTTTTTGTTAGGGTTGCTGGAGTTATTTTTTCCCTTTCTTAAATAATAACCCGGTTTAAAATTCGTTTTTGGGTTTGGATATTTTAGGACCCAAATTCCCTCCGCTTTTCTATAATCTCTTTCGTTCTAGTTGCTCTTGACTTTATTATTTTCGGAATTACTTTTTTCACATACTAATTTTAATTTTTCGCATACACTTTTTCATAAATTTTTCATATCTTACCCTTTTTCCTATACCAGATCAACTTAAATCTTATACATACTTTTCCCCTAAAATCAAATCTAATTGTTCAGAAAACTTGAATGATGAATTATAACTCTCGATTTAGTGAAAAATAATTATTGTTTAGCAATTATTAATATCTTTTTTGTTGAAATTATTAGGTTTGTGAATTGTTAATTAATTAGATTAATGGTTTCCTTGTTTATCATTTTTCATCAATGAATAGGTGGTGGTGGACGGTGTTTCTGGATGGTGCTTGTGGGTGGTGTGCGGCGATTAATGGGTGGTCTGTGATGACGCAACATGGGTGCGTGTTGACTACAGTGTGGTTGCTGCGTTGATGGTGCGTAAGGGTGGCGCTTCTAGGCATGGATGTTGGGACGGTGGGTAATGGTGGTCGAGAAGTGGCCGACCGTGACTAGGGTAGTGGGGGGAAGGGAGATGATAGGTGGTGGCCGGCAGATCTTGGGTAAGTAGGGTAGTAGCGTGAGAAGGCGTGGGTGACTAGGGTAGTCGAGGTCGGCCGGAGCAGGGAGAGTGTGACACCCTCGAATTTGCGGAAAGATAAACAAGTAATTTAAATAAATAAAAGATGAGAATACGTTTTTAATAGGTTCACTTTAGTGAAAATCGGTAAATTTTAAAACCGGAACCTACCATTAAATATATTCATCATAACAAAGGTGTCTTAAAGAAAAAGGTTCATAACAAAAAGGAAATAATATTATACATAAGAAGTATCTAAAACGGGAGACATATCTCCCGTATAAATACGGAAATAAAAGAGTGTATAATATAATACAATCCTAAGAACCGAATATAGGTCCAAGGTAATACTTCACTCGCTAGCTCGTCAATGTACCCAAGCATGCATCACAAACCTGCCAACCGCATTAAATATAAACACGGAAGCCACAGTCAGTGGGGAGTAACTCCGAGTTCTCCCAGCCACGAAATGTCGAGTTTAATTAAAACATGAATAACATAAAAGCAATGTATATGGAGAATACAAAACCTTAACATATATGATATGCTTTTCATGTTATGAAACAATTAACTAACATATAACCTAGCATATGAAAGCTAAAGCTTACTCATGCACGGCATCAACTTGGAATCGTAACCGGTAATCCAAACTCTATCAACCGTAGCCGGCTTGCATCTAACCTTCTACGATTCATAGAATCATCAAACATGAAAGACCAATACGTCTAGAAACAGGCATAAGTTCTTAGCACAGTCAATAGTCGACTTCTGTAACTCGAGGCTATACCACAAGGTAGGATAAACATCCTAGTCCTAGACTGCGCAGACCTAGCGACAACAGCTAACCCATTCCCTGTCTCAATACCAAAGGTACAGTGAGAATCTCTACTAGGCGACCCCCTAAGCAGAGTTGGCTAGTACTTAAGCTGACTCCATTCCCAAAGTGGAAGCAATTAGGCAGCCATGCCCCGGCTTGGTATCAAAATCCCAGGCCAGTGACACAAAAGCTATCAAGCGGTGAACTATATACTCGTTAAAGATAGTAAGGTCTATCAATGTCATGGTCCAAGGTACTCATTTAGAATTAGAATGGTCAACACGCCATATAATCATAATTCTCTATGAGTACGTAGTCAACACGACATATATCATACAATTAAACAGTCACGGGAAAAACTTCCTATCATGTGACTAATTGCATATAAATCACATTCAAATATCATATCGCCTCATATCTATTAAGGCTCATTCATTCATTCATTAAATAAAACTTTACCTGAAGACAAATCCCCGACCCAAGTCCCGCGACGGGTCATCAGTCAAAACGGGGTTGACTAGATCATAGTTTGACCAAACCCGTTTGGTCAAACCGGCTAGAAACAGAGTCTTAGCCATTTAGGCTTAAACATAAGAACATTATATTCATTTCATGCTATTTTATTCTAATTTCTAACATGTGAATTATTAATTCTTACGAAACCCGCTTGACGTAAAGGATATCAAATTAAACTACAATCTCATGCTATAATTTCTAACATGTGAGAAATAATACTATTATGAAAACCGTTTAATTAAATAATTTACTTATTAAAATTTCTCACCTGCTAAATATTACAAAACATGATATAATAAT
>JAIUZE010020628.1:0-27734 GCA_022085475.1 Heliosperma pusillum
TTGAATCCTTGGCTATTGACCATCCCAACAAGGTTTCTTGAAAACATGACAAATTCATCTTTCTCTTCTCCTTCCTCATCACTTGAGGCGGATTTAAGAGCAAGTCCTTTTCCCTTTGAGGTCTCACTTAGAGCATTGTCGAGATTTAACTCGTGTGCAATTAGGGACCCCATTAGTTCATGAAAGGTTAAGGTGGTTAGGTCTCTAGCCTCTTCAATAGCGGTGACTTTTGGTTGCCACTTAGCGGTAAGACTACGAAGAATTTTTGGAATGATGTCCTCGGACTTGAAGATTCTTCCTTGACATTTTAGCTCATTAATTATGCTAGAAAAGCGTGAGGCCAAGCTATTGATGGACTCATCCTTCAACATATGGAACATCTCATATTTGTTTATGAGAAGGTCTATACGTTGTTTCTTAACTTGTATGGTTCCCTCATGTGCAAGTTCAAGGACGTCCCATATTTGTTTAGCCGTTGTACAACCGGATATACGACTCACTTCCTCCTCACCAACACATCATTCAAAAATAGTCATGGCTTTAGAATTTTTCTCGGCCAATTTAAAATCATTTTCATTGTAATCTTTTTCGAGTTTGACCGTAAAATATCCCGTCATCATGTCCTTATCTTCAATAATGAGTGGTCCATCTTTAATGATTTTCCGACATTGGTAATCAATA
Source organism: Heliosperma pusillum (assembly GCA_022085475.1). Lineage (NCBI taxonomy): Eukaryota > Viridiplantae > Streptophyta > Magnoliopsida > Caryophyllales > Caryophyllaceae > Heliosperma > Heliosperma pusillum. The sequence goes on from JAIUZE010020628.1 coordinate 682, forward strand.
CTTTTGATGTAGTGTTCCATTTTGAGTTTCCACCATCCGAAATTCTCACCGTTAAAACCGGGATCTTGGAGTGTTTTGAGGAATCCATAGGCCTAGAATCAAACTCAAAGGCGATTAGCCTCGATCAAGAGCACGAGTCTCTGATACCAATTGAAGGGTTTGTATTCCAAGTACCTAAGAGGGGGAGGGGGTGAATTAGGTACCAATTTAAAATTTTCAACTTAATCTTTATTGTTTGAAGAAAGTTGATTTTTATTGAGAATAATAAATGGATACACCAAATGAAAAGAGTTATCAAGAGTGTATAACTAAATTAGAAAGTTGCTGTAAACTGAATGTCACAGTAAGTCTGACTGTTACTTGTTCGTTTTAGCAGTAAAGGTTGTAGAACGAAGGTGACAGTATTCGAGAGTGTTGCTTTAGAATGTAATATGGAATAAACGAGTAAAGCAAAGTACAACGAAAATTAAATAGTCGAAAGATTAACACAAGAGTTTTGAATTGGTTCAGCCAATTAAAAGGCCTACGTCCAATCTTCTTCTTATTGATTCAATTAAGTAATATACTCCGACTACCTAAGACCCTTACAATAAAAAGGACCAAAAACCTACTCCGGTTGCGAAATGAGTTTATAACTACTCTGTCTCAAAATTGACTCTTTATCTAAGAAAGTTACAAGATCAAATTCCCTGATTTTGTTCTTGTGAAAAGAACGAAGGCAAATTCATTAAGATCTAACTATTATAGATGAAAGAGTACAATACTTAAGACAACAGTTGTCATATCTGTGACTTTTGAAGACTTTGAAGAACTTTTGCAAAGATTAAAAGCTTAAAACTTTGAAGGCAATTTGCAATGAAATGTGTTTTGTTTTCTCAGGAAAGTCTTGAGCAAATGTGAGATGAGTGCTTTCTTATTTATAGAGAAGGAGATGATTTGAAGTGATTAAAGAATTCCTTTGAGAGAGTCAACTCTCAAGCAAAGGAACAAAAGAGTTGAAATATTTAGAAGGTAGTGCACATGTTATAAACATCAAAGTGTGAATTGAAATGTGAAGCTAGACCTTCAACTTTTCTGATTTTTCCTAAAGAAACAAGCATGTTAGGACAAGTGGATTTAGGAAGAAAGGAAAAGAGTCAAGCTATCCTTTTTGCAAATAAGGAGTAGTCTTATGCCTTTTAAGGAAAATGTTTTGGAAAGATTCCCTTACCTTCTTGTTTTCTTTCAAACCTTTTCATTCAATATTTTAAAACATTTGAAGATCATTCTCATGTAAAATCGATTGAAACTTTCAAATTTGAATGATTAAAGAATGTCAGACATAAGCAAGAGTCGTGCTCACTGTGTCTAAGCAGAAATAGATGAGGCAACGGTTGCAAGGACTGTTGCAGTTGTAAGTATCATACTCTTCTATCTTTACAATTAGAAGACTCTTTACAACTCGACTTTTCTTGGGCATTCAACACTTCATCAACTCTTCATCAACTCTTGCTTGGAGATTACTCTTGCTTGGAGATTCATAATTTTCCTGAAAACGTAACTAAAAGGCACATATTAATTAGGCATGTCATCATCAACAAACTTGCACATATTTTCCCTTGCAAATTTGCACCAATTGAAATTAGGAACATCGGAGAGATCACCTAAGCAACTTAATATGCGACTGCTAGGAGCATCACCAATCACACCCATCAACAGAGTTGAAACGATATACAAAAGAAAGTTTCTCTTGAAATCGTCTCCACCATCCCGCTGCTCAATCATCTTCTCTAGTACAAGCTTTTTGGTAATTTTTGAGCTGCTAAACTGCCCTTTAAATCTCTTGACAGCCTCTAAATAATCCTCCTCTTTGGAGTACCTCCCAACTTGAACGATTTCTAATGGACCCATCGGAATTCCAGTTGCCAAGTAGATATCCTCATATGTTATATCCAATTTCGCATTCATCAACGAACAATCAAAAGGATTGAATGACTATACAATCCATCGTGCTAAATGACCATTGATTTCTTCTGTTTGAAGCTTGAGCAAACCCCTAAAAACTATGCTCTGAATGGCTTCAATTTTCTTCTCAGATGGGTTCAACTTTACCAGATTAGTTATCATTGAAGGACTCATCCTCGTAAGTAGAGTCTTAAAGTCATTATTACGTTTCCTTCTTTTCGTAGCTTTGTTCACACTTGAGGTTCCTTCACCATCGTCATTAGGCTTCCTTTTTTTGTTAGGTTGGTTCTTACTTGCACTTGCCTCTTCGCCTTTATCATTAGGCTTCTTACGAGGACTCCTTTGACATTGCACAACCTTTTCTGCTGTAGGAGTTTCCTTTTCCATATTATCTGGTAAAATTTAAGAACAATTATTAGCTTCATAATTGATAACATAATATTACAAATTGATGCAAATGGATAACCTAGATGGTCTTATCATTCACAAATTGTATGCAGGTATGAGTATGTTTAATGCACATATATTGCTTTTTTATGCATATACACGGTAGTTTAACGCACATATGTTGCTCTTTGATGCATGTAAGAGGCTAGATGCCTATTGCCATCATTTACTATTATTTTTGAGCCAAACTATATCGAACGGGATTAAAACTAGAGGAGTGGTATAGTAAAATTAGAACGGGAAACGGTAGTTGAATGCATATATATTGCTTTTTTTTGTTAGGTTGCTTCTTACTTGGACTTGCCTCTTCGCCTTTATCATTAGGCTTCTTACGAGGACTCCTTCGACATTGCACAACTTTTTCTGCTGTAGGAGTTTCCTTTTCCATATTATCTGGTAAAATTTAAGAACAATTATTAGCTTCATAATTGATAACATAATATTACAAATTGATGCAAATGGATAACCTAGATGGTTTAATCATTCACAAATTGTATGCAGATATGAGAATGTTTAATGCACATATATTGCTTTTTCATGCATGTACACGGTAGTTTAATGCACATATGTTGCTTTTTCATGCATGTAAGAGGCTAGATGCCTATTGCCTTATCCATATTTGAACGGCCGCGAGACCTAAAGACACCCTAGAGGGGGAAGAGTGAACCCTTTTCCGAGGGGACGAGATTAAAACTAGTGGAATGGTACCCTAAAAGTAGGACGGGAAAGGGTTTAGGGTTGGATTAGGCAGGACCGCTTCGCGGACCCGCCTAATCCAACCCTTAACCCTTTCCCTTTACCTTATTCGAACGGCCGCGAGACCCAAAGACACCCTAGATGGGGAAGAGTGAACCCTTTTCCGAGGGGACGGGATTAAAACTAGGGGAATGGTACCCTAAACATAGGACGGGAAAAGGTTTAGGGTTGGATTAGGCAGGACCGCTTCGCGGACCCGCCTAATCCAACCCTAAACCCTTTCCCTTATTCTTATTCGAACGGCCGTGAAACCTAAAGACACCCTATAGGGGGAAGAGTGAACCCTTTTTCCGAGGGGACGAGATTAAAACTAGGGGAATGGTACCCTAAAAGTAGGATGGGAAAGGGTTTAGGATTGGATTAGGCAGGACCGCTTCGCGGACCCGCATAATCCAACCCTAAGCCCTTTCCCATATCCTTATTCGAACAGCCGCGAGACCTAAAGACACCCTACAAGGGAAACAGTGAACCCTTTTCCGAGGGGACTGGATTAAAACTAGGGGAATGATACCATAAAAGTAGGACGGGAAAGGGTTTAGGGTTGGATTAGGCGGGTCCGCGAACTAGCCCTAAACTCTTTCCCTTATCCTTATTCGAACGGCCGCGAGACCTAAAGACACCCTAGAGGGGGAAGAGTGAACCCTTTTCTGAGGGGACGGGATTAAAACTAGGGGAATGGTACCCTAAAAGTAGGACGGGAAAGGGTTTAGGGTTGGATTAAGCAGGACCGCTTCGCGGACCCGCCTAATCCAACCCTAAACCCTTTCTGTTATCCTTATTTGAACGGCCGCGACACCTATAGACACCCTAGAGGGGGAAGAGTGAACCCTTTTCCGACGGGACGGGATTAAAACTAGGGGAATGGTATCCTAAAAGTAGGACGGGAAAGGGTTTAGGGTTGGATTAGGAAGGACCGCTTCGCGGACCCACCTAATCCAACCCTAAACCCTTTCCCTTATCCTTATCCGAACGGCCGCGAGACCTAAAGACACCCTAGAGGGGGATGAGTGAACCTTTTTCTGAGGGGACGGGATTAAAACTAGGGGAATGGTATCCTAAAAATTGGGCTAGATTACACTAGCAGCCGCAATGTTACGTAGCATACTTTTACGCGATATCGTGGTTGTACATATTTTATGCATGTACACGATTGTTTAATGTACATATAAAGTAATTCCATGCATATGCAAAAGATAAGAATAAGTTGAGACGACTTTCTTGAATGAGTTTGTTGTGGTTCAACATTTTTGGTTACTGAATTAGATGCCTTGCCTATTAATTCATTATCATGTTTTGGTTTGGTTGAATAAAAAGTATGAATTGAGACCGGTTTTTTACCTGGTGGTTTTTTCTTTTGTGCGACATTTTTCGTCCCATATCTGTCAATGATTTGAGAGATATTTTATGAATGTAAAAACACATATGGCTATACAAATATCATGTAGAAAGTAGGACATAAATTAAGGCAAAATGATTCTAACATTACTTCAAAGTACAAACCATTACATAAGTCTTAATTATACAAAGTACAAACCATTTTAATTATACATAATACAAAAGGTTGGCAAAAAGACAACTTTAAAACCGCATCAGACTAAAGCACCAAGCCAAATACATTTCATTTGCAAAATATAAACTTGGGCTATCTAGAGTTTACATAACCTAATCTAAGTTAAAGTTCTACGAACTAGTAATTGTGTTGCAACTACATATGCTGTTTGGAATGTCAAGGTTGGCATAGCGGGGACCGCATCATTAATTTCTCGAACATTGACATCATTAACCACCCTAAGATGTGCACTCTGCAATGGATTTCGTTCTTGGTAATTATGCAATAGTAACCTAGCTGCCATATTCTGTGTCAGGTAACATTTACACCTTTGAGAAATTATTCTAGAACCCCTACGAACTATCCTAACGCCATTAACATCATTAATTCGCAAGTTGGCTCTGTATGCCGCATGAAGAAGAGGTGCGTCAACATGAAAAAGGAATAGTTCAGACCATTTTTTTACAGATAGTGGCCATGTTTGCCTTGTCAAACTGACTATCAACTATACTTAAAATTGTTTCCATGATATCTTGATCATCAAGAACACCACTTTGTGCTTGACTACGCCTACCATCTACCTGAACTTCATGACCTTCAAATGTCCAACTAACACTTGTTTTTTTTGCGGTTACATAATTATGAATGAATTGTTATCTATCTTCATCCTCAAGATTGATTACCCACCCCAAGCAACGATTGTTCATATTAGACCTAGGATGAAAGGGGCAAAGTTAGGAAACGATATACGTAGTTAGATAGGCTCCTAAAAACCTACATCTTATCTAGAGAGTCATTGATTCCGTAAGTAGGAGTACCATATTGAGGAAGCGAAAAGAAGTAAAGCAGCGGAATAATCAATTTGGATGTAGAAACGAAGAATTTAGTCGAACATAGAGGAATCAATTGTATTGAAAATGAATCAGCAATAATAGTCGTATAACACAAAATTAGGGTTAGGATTGTAAACAAAATAATCAGAAATCAGATGATAAAATACTAAATTGAATATAGGAAAACTTAATTAAACATACATGCAACAGTTGAAAACAACAAAAAGAAAAGAAATCAGATGTAATCACGCATTTCTAAAGCATGAATTGAAGTAATTTGAAGCACAACAAAAGTACAAATTGAGTAATAGCAAAGAAATAGTAGAAAATAAGGAATTACCTAAACTTAAGCGAGAAAAGTCTTGAAATTGGCGGAGTAATATGCTCAAAATCACAGCTAGGGCGGTTGATCGTTGCAGGAAAATGCCATGATCAAATGAAGAAGAAGATGATCGAAGAGAGAGACAGTGAGTGAGTGAGAGATGAGTGAGAAAGAAAAAAGCGAGAAAGTCTTGAAATTGGCGGAGTAATATGCTTAAAATCAAAGCAATGTCGGTTGATAGTTGTAGGAAAAATTCATGATTAAACGAAGAAGAAGATGATCGATGGAAGAGAGAGAGTGAGTGAGAGATGAGTGAGAAAGGGAAGCAGTGACAATGAATGAGATTTGAAAGGTTTGGTGGGGTGTGCGAGAAAGTATAATGAGCGGGTCATTCACAATTAACTCGTTAATCTCAGCCGTCCATATTATTAGATCTAAGGGCTGTGAGTGGTTCTCACAGTTCTCATTATACTAGCAGTTCTCACCGGATCCCAAATATATATATATAATATATATATATTATCTATATATATATTATATATATATATATATATATATATATATAATTAGGATCCGGTGAGAACCACTAAGATAATGAGAACCGTGAGAACTCCGCCTTACGAAATTTATTTTTAAAAAATAAGGACATTTTTGGGTTCGGCGTAGAATTTTATGGCTAGATAACATACATCTTGGTCGAAAAAATATAAGTTACTGACGGAAATTGAGGTGAAATATGATTTATTAATTTTCATGCACCTATTAGTCCGTTTCATGCATCTAACAATTTTCATGCACCTAGTACTCATTTTCATGCATCTAGAATCCGTCGTTTTCATACACCTAGTAACTGTTTTCATGCATGTAGCAATTTTCATGCACCTAGTGCTCGTTTTCAAGCATTTAAAGTAGTTTTAGTGTACATAATTGAATTTATGTACATTAAGTACATATTTTTAATATAATGATTAAATTTTGGGTTAGTTACTGCAACTATTTTGTTTGAATAAACTAATCTAATAGTAAATGATCCATCAAAACTTTCAAAACAAGATTTAGTGAAGATTTAGTGAGAGTTCTCATGGTTCTCATTATGTTAGTGGTTCTCACCGGATCCTGACCCTATATATAGTATATTAATCTAGTATATATATAATATATATCTATATGATACTATATAATATCTATATCTAGATCTATATCTATATCCTCTCTCTATCTATATATATATATATATATATACACATATATACATATAGAGCGTAGTTCTTTTGAGTCCACAATATATGGTGAGTCCTTAAGTCCCCACTAGAACCATTAGATGCTTGAGATTAATGGTTGAGATTGTGAGACAATGTGGGGTCTTTATAGGGCCAAAAAGAAAAAGGGAAATGTGAAAGGAGGAGAGAGAGTGTTGCAGAGAATGTTGCAGGGAGTATTGCAGGGCTGGCCACTGACATTTTACAACAAACAAATCACTTTTTCTCTCTCATTCAGTTATAGTATATTAAATCCGCGTAAAGTAAAAGCGACAACATAAAAGACTCCGCAAATCTTTATCCGGACTCCGATTAAGGTGAAACAAAGGCCTAAATTTATTATTTTTTTGAGCCCGTCGCAATGGTATTATTTTCATATACCATTGGCCTATCAAAATTTTCAGTACTACTCGATTTTATTTAAAGTTACATTATATTTTAAAATTTAATTATTTAAGTTACTTGTATATTTGATGTTACTATTATTGAAGTTATGAAGTAAAAGTTGACGTTTATTTAATTTTAAGTTACATCATATTTGACTTGAAGTTACACAAGTTGTTAATTAAAGTTACACACACCAGATTTAAAGTTACATTGATTGTTAATTACTGTAACACTTCATTCAAGAAAACAAAAGAGACAACAAACTCAAGTTATTCTTCATTATAGTTATAAAACTTATTCGTTATAGTCACACTCGTTGTTCATTACAGTTACACTTGTTGCTCATTACAGTTACACTCATTGTTCATTACAGTCACACTCATTGTTCATTACAGTTACACATCTCGCTTATTACCATAACACTTGTTGTTCATTAAAGTTACACAACATGTTCATTAAAGTTACATTAAAATACAATTAAAATGGACGTCTATTTATTTGACGTAATGAAAACAACAATTACTTTAAATCAATTTTACAATTACACTGCTTAACCATTACAGTTACAGTACTGATTCTTTACAGTTACACGCCTAAAACATTAAATTTACACTCTTTAAAACTGAAATTATACAAAATGTTCATTACAGTCACACTCATTCTTCATTACAGTTACACTCATTGTTCATTACAGTCACAGCCATTCTTCATTACAGTTACACATCTCGCTTATTACCATAACACTTGTTGTTCATTAAAGTTACACAACATGTTCATTAAAGTTACATTAAAATACAATTAAAATGGACGTCTATTTATTTGACGTAATGAAAACAACAATTACTTTTAATCAATTTTACAATTACACTGCTTAACCATTACAGTTACAGTACAGATTCTTTACCGTTACACGCCTAAAACATTAAATTTACATTCTTTAAAACTGAAATTATACAAAATTTATTCTGAATTTACATTCTCATCGTTTTCATCATCATCGTAATAATCTCCATCTTCAGAAAATAATTGCAATTAACAATTAAAAAAAGTAGATATGAAAAAAAAATTAAACAAGTAATTTCAAAAAACTCAACCGAGTTTTCGAGCACAACTGACAGTAATGATAACTTTGAAATTACAATTGTATACAAAAATATCATCATTGAAACGGGCTCGAAAAAATAATAAAGTTAGACTTTTGTTTCGCCTTAATCGGAGTCCGTATGAAGATCTACGTTGCATTTTATTAAACCACTTGTATTTTACGCGTGAATTAAAAGACACAAAAATCTGATAGTGGGTTGATGAACAAATCAGAATTTTTGGTTTCATAAATCTGATTTGAAGACAGGGAGATAGAAAAATTATAGGTGAGAAAGTGTGTGGGGAAGTGGGGCTATGAGTGGCTAAGGAGAGAGGGAAGAGAGAGGTAAATAGTCACATCAAAGTTGCACATGTTGAGTGTCCTTTTTACAGCACATCTAAGCCCTTAATCTCACTCATCCAATGGTTACAATTAGGACTCAAAGACTCTAAGAAATATGGTGGACTCAATTGATCTTTGCTCTATACATATATATATATATATATATATATAATTAGGCTCCCGTGCGAACTACTAGTTCAGTGCGAACTTACGAATCCCTGTGAACCATTGGATTAAATTAGATCAACTTACGTCAAAGCTTTATAAATCCCTTATCCGTTCACCTCACCTCCAAACCCAATCTGTGTACTCCCTCACCCTTATCTACCACCATCACCACCACCTGCGGACGTCACCAACGTACGATCGTCAGATCTCCGTCAAGAACTTCGTCGGCGATCGCGCGCAACTCCACCGTACTTTTCTGCTTCATCTTAATTCGTCTCGTCGCCTGCCTTCTGGACGCACCACTACCACAAAAGCTTTGATCGAAATGGGATCTATTTGATATAAAATCTTGCTGCAATGTCTTAATTAAGTGTGGATAATGTTTTGAATTTCTTAATTTTTCACAAATCTACGATTTGAATCACAAATGTTTGTAAACCTAGATCTTTTGTGGTCGTGGTGGCCCGTTGGCATGGCGGTGATTTGATGTTTAACGGAGTTTTGGGTTCTCGTAGAGAGAGGACGAAGCTTGGCGTGGCGGTTTTGTGGTAGTCATGCGACGACTGTTGGCATATGGTGTTACTAATAGCATGGTGTTATGGTGGCGAAATGGGGGTGAGCGCCTGGTATGGTGGTTGTTGGCTGAGTGCTACCTGTGCAGGGAGGGAATGGTGAGGGGAATACTCGCCGGCGGTACGGTGGGTGTTTTTTGATGGTGATATGTAAAGGGATGGTTGAAAGGGATCGATGATGTCAAAGATACAGCCAGTTAGACGGTGCTATGTGGTTACATTTAATATCAAATCCACAAACATTTTGCATAAGATACAAAAAATTTGCTTTTGTACTGAGTATACAAATCAATTAGCATTCAAAAGTTTGAAAAATTGTAATGACAATATTATACGTGTATATAAAACTCATCTATGGAAAAGTGTATCGTGTATCTATGTCGTTAGTAAATGTACCCTGAGATATTTTTGAATGTATCTACTAAGACTTGTCAATTATCATAACTGGTAAGAGATGCATTTGATTTACAAGTAGACGATTATATTAGTATCATGACTCTTCGAGTCATCACTTACGTTCGATACATCCCTTTAAAATAGTAGATACATTCATTTAACTCGTTATATACATCCCTTTAAATTAGTAGATACATAGAGTTAACTTGCTAGATACAGCCCTTTAAATTACTAGATACATTTATTTAACTCGTTATATATACATCCCTTTAAATTAGTAGATACATACCTTTTGTTTGTTAGATACATACCTTAAATTGTTGGATACACTTCTTTAAATTTCTAGATACACTCCTTTAAACTACTAGATACACTCCTTTAAACTACTAGATACATCTCTTTAAATTACTAGATACATACATTTAGTTTGTTAGATACACCTCTTTAAATTACTAGATACATACATTTAGCTTGTTAGATACATCCCTTTAAATTACTAGATACATACAGTTAACTTTTGTATATAAACTCGCTTAAGTTATTGGTATTCAGTATTATTACAAGTTATAGGAGTAACAAATTGAAGGCCATATTTCAGTGCAATCACTTTCATTAATATTGAAAAAAAATCACAATTCGACGGGGTAAAAATTGCCCAATAAACATTCCTAGATTCACGGAACAACTAAACTTGAGCACGGAATAAGCCTTTTGTTCCCCGCAAGAGACACCTCACTTGGTCCTACTTCCTCTCGGCCAATACCCATCAAGTCGACCTAAAACTGTTTTAAAGTCACGGCAATAACAAACAGAGATGACGGTAATCCAATATCTGAATTAGGAGTCGCTGATCCGTGGTGGTGATGAGATCTCCATCGTCCCGTCAATGAGACAACCGAATGTCACCGCAACTCGGCTCACCTGTAGATGCCCACAACCATACAAATCGGCAACCACGACCACTATCCGCCATCGGCGACGAAATTCTTACATACAACTATGTTTCCGGCTTGAAATAACTAATTGGAGCACCAAATAAACTTTCTTTATGAAATGTTGCTTCTATTTTGTAGATCTGGAATCATAAAATCCAATTTTTTCATAGTTTTACCACACCAAAAACCAAATTGCGATGAGGACATCGACGGCGGTGAAACGCAAGAGCATCGCCGGTGAGAAATATCAGGTTTTCTGAGTGCCGATGGAGGTCGTGGTGGCCAAAAATACGTACCAAAGAAGGGCGTGCGCTGATGCTAGTCACCGGTGGTGCGTTGGCGGGCGCAGTGAAGATATGTGATGAGAGAGGAGAGTGGAGGGAGGTCGGGTGTGGTCGGTTGGGTGGTGGGTGGTGGGTAGTGGGCGTGGAGAATAGGAAAGGAGGGGTTAAGTTAAGTTGTGCTTATTCAGTTTTGCGTGAGAATGTGAGATAAAGTAATAGTGTATATAAGCCTTAGTTCGTACAGTTCGCACCGAACTTAAGTTCGCACGGGAACCCGCCCCTATATATATATATATATATATATATATATATAGAGGGAAGATCAATTGAGTCCACCCCATTCCTTAGAGTCCTTGAGTCCTCTTGTAGGCCATTAGATCTTGAAAAATGGATGGTTGAGATTGGTACTCCCAAAAGATGATTAGTTGACTAATTTCCCACTCTCTCTCATCCTTACTAATTAACTCTAATTACCACCCTAATTCAATATATAACAATTTTCACTCAATTCCTTCTCTCTCATCTCACATAATATTCTTCCACCCATCTCTCTAAAAACCTAATAAATTCAAAATCTCTCTTCCTCACTTATCTCCACCGACCACCACTACCACCTCCCTCCACCACCGTCACCACCCGACACCAACACCACATCCACGACCACCTTCTCTTCGCCATCAATCACCCACCACCACCGACGACAACAACCCACACCCACCCTTAAAAAAACCCCAAAAAGTTCAGATCCGCCGCTCCACAACCGCCGTCGCTGCCACCACCTCCACCTACGCCTCGGACCACCAGCACCACCTTCCGCCGCGGCCTCCTCACCTACCACCACCGGACCACTCCGCCGCCTCCCTCTTCCCTCCATCTTCTTCTCATTTGTTTTCCAGATCTGGAAAATGGAGGAACGTAGGAGGGAGGAGGGAGGTGGCGGAGTGGTCCGGTGGTGGTGGTGTTCGTCGGTGAGGGTATACTCCGGTGGTGTTGTTCGGTGAGGGGGGTCGTGGGTGGTGAGCGTGGGGGTCGTGGATGGGTGGTGGGTTGTGTTTCTTTTTTTTTCTTTTTTTGTCTTCTTCTTCTTTGACTCACTGTATGTGTGGGTTTTGTTTTTTTTACAATATGTCTTATTGTTTGCTTTCTTTCCTTTTCATCTTTTTTATTTTTAATTTTGTATGTGTGTCGTGGGTGGGGTTGTCAATGTCCCATTGTTGCTGTGTCTTTTTTTTTTTTTATCAGATATGTTTGTATGGTTGTGTTGTGTCTTTTTATTTCAGATCTAAAAAAAGGGGTGTTAAATGTAGATACGTCTATTAAAGTAACACAAATTCTCTATTAAAGTAACACTAATTATTAATTCTAGATCTGAAAAAGGGTGTCAAGTAACAATGACTTCTATTAAAGTAACACAAATTCTCTATTAAAGTTACACATTTTATTTATTAAAGTCACATATATCGTCTATTAAAGTTACACAATTTATTTATTAAAGTCACACATATCGTCTATTAAAGTTACATATTTTATTTATTAAAGTCACATATATCGTTTATTAAAGTTACACATTTTATTTATTAAAGTTACACATTTTATTTATTAAAGTTACATATTTTATTTATTAAAGTCACATATACCATCTATTAAAGTAACACACAATATTTATTAAAGTAACACTATTAAGTAACACAAAGTGACTTTAAAAGTTAAACTTGTTGATGTCAGATCTGTTTCTTTTTTTAGTTTTTACTCTTGTTTTCATATTTTTTTCTAGATCTATCTTTTTTGTAAGTGTGGGTTTGTTTATTAAAGTAACATTTATTAAAGTAACACAAATTCTCTATTAAAGTTACACACCTTATTTATTAAAGTAACATTTTTTTTCCTAGATCTGAAAAAGTTAGACATTATCTATTAAAGTAACACAAATTCTCTATTAAAGTTATCTATCTTATTTATAAAAGTCACATATACCGTCTATTAAAGTTACACATTTTATTTATTAAAGTCACATATATCTTATATTAAAGTAACACACATTATTTATTAAAGTAACACAAAATGACCTTAAAAGTTACACTTGTTGATGTCAGATCTGTTTCTTTTTTTAGTTTTTACTCTTGTTTTCAATTTTTTTTTCTAGATCTACCTTGCTTTTTACATAGTTTTTACTACAGTTATACTAATAGAGGACTACAGTTACACTCATCGAGGACTACAGTTACACACATAGAGGACTACATTTACACTCATAGAGGACTACAGTTACACTTATAGAGGACTACAGTTACACTCATAGAGGACTAAAGTAACACTCATAAATTTGTAGTAAATTACGTAGATTCAACATGTAATAAAATTCAAAAAATTCCACTCAAAATGACCTAAAATTACTAAAGTTACACTCGTAAAATATTAGAGTTACACTCGTAAATCATCAAAGTTACACTTGTAAAATGTTAGAATTATACTCGTAAAATGTAAAAAATTATATAAATTTAAATTTATAAGTAATAAACCGTCTTAAAAAAATATTAAAGTTACACTCGAAAATCATCCAAGTTACACTCGTAAAATGTCAAAATTATATAAATTCAAATTTTTATACAAAACCGTCTAAAAAATATTAAAGTTACACTCGAAAATCAGCAAAGTTACATTCGTAGAATGTTAAAAGTATATATATTCAAATTATTATATCAAAACCGTCTTTAAAATTTAAAGTTACGCTCGAAAATATTAGAGTTACACTCGAAAAGTATTAAAGTTACACTCGTAAGGTGTTAAAATTGTTTAAATTCAAATTTTTGTATACAAACCGCCTCAAAAACTTAAAGTTACACTCTAAAACATTAGAGTTACACTCGCAAGCATCAAAGTTACACTCATAAATCTCAGCAGCTAAAAAGTGCTCAAAAGTGCTTAAAAGTGTTTAAAAAGTGATTAATTATAAGCTAGAGAGAGAAAGTTAATTAATTAGTGCATAGGTAATTAATTAGTGATAAGTGTATTTTTTAATCTCCCAAATCTCAGCCATCCATCTCCCTCATCCAATGGCTAGGATGAGGACTCAAGGACTCTAAGAATATGGTGGACTCAATTGAACTAAGCTCTCTATATATATATATATATATATATATATATATATATATATATATATATATATATATATATATATATAGAGAGAGAGAGAGAGAGAGAGACCGGATCCGGTGAGGCAGCTAATTATGGCGAGGCGGCTAGCCTCACCAAATTCATCCATTAAACTTGGACTTTGTTTGTTTTGTGAATCTCAGACCTTAATATGTGAATCTGAGACTTTGTTTTGTGAATCTGAGACCTTATCATGTGAATCTCAGACTTTGTTGGACTGACACCTAATTTCTAATATGCATTGGGCTGAAAAATTGTTGGGGTCATTCCTAACTTTTCATTTGACCCAAAATCATTTCTCTCTCTAAAAAAATAAAAAGCCCAAAACACTTAACCCATCTCTCTCTAAAAAACTAACAAAAAATATATCTTCATAAAATCTTCATAAAATCTTTATAATATCACAGATTGATATCTTCATGCATAAATTTAGGTAACTCAATCAATCATATAAGTTTGTTAATTGCATCATTCAATCAATTGCATAAATTTAGGTAATTCAATCGATCATTCATTCAAATTTTCGAGAGAAGACGAAGATTTCCAACAATCAATTGCATAAGTTTATTTTTGATCATTCATCTAGGTAATTGATCATTCCATCAATCAATCAAAGACGAAGATTTCCAGGTATTTTCCAGTTAATTCAATCCTAAATCGATCATAAATCGATGATATAACGATCGATTGATATTTCCTTGATGATAAAAGGCTTGCGATTTACTTATTACATTATTTTCGTCGATTTGCAGCTGTAATTGCTATGGAGATTGTAGATATCGCAACGGTTGCTGATAATACAACAGTTGAAACAGGTATTTTTTTTTTTTTTACGCTGATTAATGTTTTATGAATCATAGATTGTGTTTTATGAATTCATATGTTAAGTTTGTGAATCTGAGTCCTTGTTTAGTGAATATTGAAGCTTCATCTGTGAATATATATAAAAGATAATACTCTGAAACTTGATCGAAATTAATAAGATCATGTACTTTGCTCGTTTCCTTATTATGTGAATCACAGTCCTTGTTCAGTGAAACTTAGACCTTGTTTTGTGAAACTTAGAGCTTGTTTTGTGAACCTAGAAGATAATATTATAAAACTGACTACTAGCTAAGTGGTTAAAATCATCTTCTCTGCTCTATTCTATTGTTTGTGAATCTTAGAGATTTTTTTGTGAAACTTAGAACTTGTTTTGTGAAAGTAAAAGATAATATTATGAAACTTGAAACTTGTTGTGTCTATTATTTTGTGAATCTTGTAGGCCTCGTTTTGTGAATTATACAGCTTGTTTGAGTTCTTGTTAATCTGATTTTGTTGAACCTTTTATCTCCTTAGGTGTTGATTCCAATGTCAACTCCAACGCTCTAATTCTGGTCAGTTGTGGTGTGACGCCTCGTGTCGGTTGTGGTGAGGATATTTGCTCTAATGTTGGTAGTTCTGGTCAGGATGGTGAGGTTTCTACTGTTGTCTCAACAACCCCTACAATGCCAACTATTTCCACGCCTACTACTTTGGTAACTTACACACCGTGTGGTAGTGAGCAATGGATAAGTAGGATTGAAGAGAAGTTTACACCGGTGATAGGCAAAACATTTGTGGACTTAGAGTCAGCGATTATGTTCTACAAAATTTATGCTATTGCTTCTGGGTTTGAAGGAAGGTTGTCTTCAACTAAGAGGTTTCATGATGGTATTATTCGAACAAAAGTCATGGTTTGCCATCGTGAAGGTTTTAATAAGAGGAAAAGACGTCCTCCCCAAGCTGGTGCACAAACGAAGACAAAATCAACTGCTAAAACCGGCGCGAAAAAGGGTGGAGGTGGAGATGAGGCTGAGAGTTCTAATAGGCGAACAGGTATCAGGATAACCAAGATTAAAAGGTGGGGGTGTGAAGCGATGATCAAATTCATGTTCGAAAAAGGCATGTACAAGATTCAACTATTCTACGAGGGTCACAATCACCCACTGACTCCGGTGAAAGATAGGGAATTCGAGAAACTTGCAGAAAATATAAATAAACTGGAAGCATATCATAAGCAGTTGATTATCCAGAATTCGAGAGTGAATGTTGGGCCTAGTTTAACATACAACTTATGCAAGGAGCAAGCAGAGGGTTTTGAAAATGTGGGAGCTTCCCTTAGGCAATTCAAGAATTTTCAACGGAATGTGAAGTGTCTACTTAACTGTAAGGATGGACAAATGTTCATATCGCGTTTGGAAACCCTTAAAGAAACGAAAGGGTTGGAATTTGCTTATGAAACGGATAGTGACGGATCTTTGACAAGGATTTTTTGGACAGATGCGGTGTCCAAGAGATCTTACGCATTGTTTGGTGATGCATTTTCATTTGATCCTACATATGGAACAAACAAATACAACATGAAATTCACGCCTTTCACTGGCATTGACCATCATAAGAAATCGGTAACTTTTGGATGTGCTCTTTTAGACCATGAGGACGATGGAGCATTTATTTGGGCGTTTCAGCAATTTTTGAAAATAATGGGTGGCAAAGAACCACATTACATCATCACTGACCAAGACCCAGCAATAATAATTGCAGTTCCAGGTCTGTCTGTGAATCTCAGACCTTATTTAGTGAATCTTAGAGCCTTTTTTGTGAAACTTGGTTAAAATGACCTCTTCTTACTCTTTTTCTTATTTGGTGAATCTTAGACCTTGTTTAGTGAATATTAGAGCCTTTTTTGTGAAACTTGGTTAAAATCACCTGTTCTTACTCTTTTTCTTATTTGGTGAATCTCAGACCTTTTTCTGTGAATATTAGACATTGTTCTGTGAAACTTGGTGAATCATTTAGTTATACTTTTTGGTGAATCGAGAGACATCATTTGTTAGACATAGCTTTTGCATGTGGCACATTATGACATAATATGAGATTAAACAATGATCTTGAAAATATGAGATAATGTGATTTTGTGATTTTGCAGCCGTGTTCAAAATAGCTAGACATCGCTTTTGCATGTGGCACATTATGAAAAAAGTAACAGACAAGGTTGGGAGCAAAATTTGCAAAGAAACTGAGTTCTTAAGCCGTCTGAACAATGTTGTCTGGAATGACGACATAGAGCCTGAGGAATTTGAAGAGAATTGGGATAAGGTCATGAGTGAGTTCTCGTTAGAAGGACATAAATGGTTGACTGACAAGTTTGCAGAACGAGACCAGTGGATACCCGCTTATTTCAGGAATGTGCCAATGGGAAACATTTTAAAAACCACACAAAGATCAGAGAGTACGAATAGCTTCTTCAAGAGATTTGAAAATAAATATGGGACTCTCGTGGAATTTTGGATGAGATTTGAGAGTGCCATGGACCAACAAAGGCACAATCTAAAGCTTCTTGAAGCACAGAGCGATAGTTCAATGACTGAAACAAAATTCGGGTCAAAATGGGAGGACCAAGCAGTGAGGGTCTATACGCATGAAGTGTTCCCAGAGTTCCAAAAGGAGGTTCAGTTTTCGATAAATGCGAGTAGTGTCTGTGGATATACCCCACCAGATCCAGTAACTAACTTTGAGGTTTCAATGGTTGAGGACGCGAACAAGCGAAAGAGATATGCGGTTGAGTATAATATGAGAACACTGGATGTAAGTTGTTCATGTAAAATGTTTGAAAGGAAAGGTATTTTATGCAGCCACATCATCTATATTTGCTCAGCGAAGTTTAAGGAATTACCTGAGAAATACATCTTGCGTAGATGGAGAAAGGATGCACTCAGAAAACCAGTTCATGATTCGAACGGAAACCTTCTGGAAAACTACGATTCTGCTGCTAATAAGAAATTTGGAATGCCTCGTGTCTGGTCTGAGATATATACAACTCTTGGTATCCTAAAAACTAAAGAAGATTCCGATCTGAGTGAGTTTGCTGAGCTAATTAGAGAATTCCGAAAGAAGGTGGAGCCAAACCCAAAGCCTTTGACAAAGGAACAGGAATTGGAGGTCCTTCTGAACTGCAAGATTCCAAAAGAAGTCAAGATCCTACCACCTAAGGTCTCTAAGAATAAGGGTAGTGGTAAAAGATTGGTGAGTGGTAAAAATAAGGCAATTATGAAGGCAAAAAAACCGAAAAGGTTGTGTGCTAAGTGTAAACGTATGTCACACCATGATAAAAGGAATTGTCCAAATGCTTTTGCAGAGCTTCCTCCCGAAGATCAAGTATGTGATTTTAGTTTCACTTCTGCTTTTTTAGTTCTGAAATGTGAATCTATCTCCTGATTTTGTGAAACTTCGACTAGATTTTGTGAAACTTAGCCCTAGATTTGTGAACAAGTTCTGAAACTTTTGCTGTTTTTCTTATTTGGTGAATTTCAGAGCTTATTTTGTGAATGTCAGACTTTTTAATATGAATCTTAGAGATTGTTTTGTGACACTTTGTTTAACAGGGTGATACATCAGGAGAAGAAGAAGAAGAAGAGGAAGAAGAAGAGTGTAGAGAATGATGGCGATGTGAGCATGATGACGATGGAAAGAGAACAAGTTTTATTACGTTTACTTTGATTAACTCTTTCTCTTATCTTGATTTTGGGAACCTTCGACAAGATTTTGTGAAACTTAGAGCTTGATATTTGAACATAGAAGGTCTGAAACTTATTTTGTGAATGTCAGACCTTATTTTGTGAATGTCAGACCTTATTTTGTGAATGTCAGACCTTATTTTGTGAATGTCAGACCTTATTTTGTGAATGTCAGACCTTATTTTGTGAATGTCAGAGCTTTTAATATGAATTGGTAGAAGACGAAGAACACGAAGAAGAGTGTTGCTTAAAATTAACAGTAGGTTGTCTAGGCCAACTTCTCAATCCTATCCTTTTCCTTCATTTTCAATGGTTTACGGTGTTGATGTCGATTATTATGATTATGATTTTATTTTAACAGAATTTGATGTCAATCGTTTTCATATGAATCTATTGGATTTTGTGAGCCATGTTGTCATTTGGTTGTTATGAACATAGATATGGCCCTTACATTGGTTTGCGACTTGCAAAGTAATGGTCATCAAACTCAAATATTGAAATTGGAAACTTTAATTACATTTAATTGGAAATGTTAATTAGACTACAATGAAACTTTAATTACATTCAACAAAAATTCCTTCGATTAACGTTTGATTTGAAGGCTCATTTCTTGGCTTTATCAATAAGTGAAAACCTACACAAACAAAAACAAGTACAATATTCAGCAAAGTTATGAAGGAATGGAATTCACGTCATTTTTCGTATATTAATGAAATATAACGAAGTGTACCTTTTCGTATTTTTATCCCATTTGAGAAGTTCCAACATTATAGACTTTCGATATTCTGGAAAATTGTGCAAAGAGTGACGTATATTAATGAAATATATTCATGCTCCTCAAAATAGTCACTTTCGTAGACTAATGAACTTACCTCAAAATAGTCACTTTTCGTCCATAAACTTTGATCATCTAATGCACTCAACCACTTCAGCACAAAAACTCCACAATCATAACTAGATTCACAAAACAAACTCTTAGATTCACATAATTAGGTCTGAGATTCACAAAACAAAGTCTTAGATTCACAAAACAAGTTCTCAGATTCACAAAAGAAAGTCTTAGATTCACAAAACAAGTTCTCAGATTCACAAAAGAAAGTCTTAGATTCACAAAACAAGTTCTCAGATTCACATAATAGGTCTGAGATTCACAAAACAAAGTCTTAGATTCACAAAACAAGTTCTCAGATTCACATAATAATGTCTGAGATTCACAAAACAAAGCGTCAGATTCACATAATAAGGTCTGAGATTCACAAAACAAGCTCTAACCCAGATTGACATACCTTGTTCTTTGTTGTGGAACATCCAAATTGACAACTTCATTAAGGTGCATGTACAGCAAAGATCTGTAAGACTCTCCAAGAATTGTTGCAACATTGTACAACTGAAAAGAAAGAGGCAATAAAAGATCAAATATATTTTTGGGGTATACTTTTAAAAGATTAAAAACAAATATTTTGGAAAAAAATCATACAATCTCTGAGGCCTGGTGGTTGTCTTCATCCACATTTATACTTTGCATAGAGTCAAGGATGAAATTCTTTCCCTGCTTTAAGTCGCAGATACAAGCCCACCAATGCTTCAACTTCTTGCAATGGAAAGGAATAAAAACCTGAGAAAGTAAATGTACATCAGAAACCAATCAACAATACTTGTGAACAACAGTAAATAAATAACAAAATGAATAGCATAAGTGACCATGTCGATATGGCTACCATCAGCTGGAATGTATTGGGGCTTTATGTATTGACCCCAAATCTCCGGGTTAGTCTCTGCATCAACAGCCTGCATCTCACAAAAAGGCAATTTGTACAATTTTTTCGAAACAAATTTAAGAATGCAAAATACTTGAATATCAACGTCTAAAGGATTTGACGCTCACATATACTGTTGGTGGCAAGTAAAGCACATTTGATCTACCCACTATGCGCTTAATCCCAACAATATCAATGATCTACAAAATAAAATTGTGTTAGGAAAAAGAGACATCGAGTGAATCATCCAGTTTCACGAAATCAACTTAGTTTCACAAACTAAGATCTAGGATTCACAAAATAAGGTCTGAGATTCACCAAATAAGGAAACATGCATAATATTTACCTGATCCATAATAAGCCCACGCGATGTAAGGCTCTGCAACGCATCTCTAGTGACCTCCATCCACGGAGTGGACACCAGAACCTCACTTAATTATTGAACAAATGCAATTAGTACATATATCTCTCAAAAAAATTTTAAAAAAAAATCAAAGAAAAAGTATGACATTACTATGCAATTGCCTTTGTTCTTCTCCCAACACAAGTCACCAATTCCTTGTCAGTGAAAGGTAGTCCCAAAGAGGAACTCAATTCTAGTGCATCTTTTTCGACTATTTCTTTGGATAGGTTCCCAGAACATGTAGCAATTTGATGGCACACCCTCAATGCAAAGCGCCTGAGCTGAGCTTCCTATTCATGCAAAAAAAAAACCAAAGGTTTCAAAAAAACTGTGGAATATTAAAGTTGGTGCAAATGTATAAAAATTAAATTAGATGTTGAAAAGAAAACTTACAGTATTTACGGTTATTAGAGAATTAGTTTTGTTCCCTTTGTAATTCTCCAATATGTTCAGCAAATAGAGGCCATTATCAATTTGATTGCATTTCAGAATTGATTTTGGGACAAACACTTCAGGCATTGCCATCGAGGGAAGGCCTGTCACTGATGGCAACTTTGATTGAAGAAGGTTGATGAGCCTGTCTTGCTGTATGAACAAAAGAGTAATTAGTGAGAGAAATTACAAAGGTCATAGACTCAGAACGCAGTCCCAAAGTGGATACAAGAGACGTACCGTGGGTTTATAAAAAGGCGTGTAATCAACAGATATGTCTTTCATGGGATGGATGATTTGGCATTTGCAAGATTCTGGTCTTAGATCAAAACAAAACAAGAAGGGTGGGCATGAGGGAGCGATGATTGGAGTCAAAATCTGAAAGACAGAAGAAAAAATGCACTGAATTAAAAAGATAAGTCCACCTTCTCATCTATATTTTAAAAATAAACGTAAGAACAGATAATAAAACCAAATAAAAGACTTACTAATTGCGCTGCAGCAACATCAACATTGTCCAGACACTGGAACAAAAATAGCATCATGTGTGAGTAATGGTTATAACTGAACTCCATGTAAAATGGGTTATAGAGAAGGGGTAGTAAGACAAACACTAACACTGTCAGTGGAATGTGGCACAAATAATCGACAAGCAGAATCCCGTGATCTCAAGCTCTCACCACTGTTTAGGATTTCACACCACACATTTATCACATAGGGAGATACTTGATCACCTTCAACCAAACTCTTCAATTGCCTCCTTGTCAATGTCTGGGTTTCACTTTTGAAAAGAATCTCCCTGGAAACATAGGTCACACACACATTTTAAGTAAGTTTCACAAAATCACCATCCACTTTCACAAAACAAGCTCCAGGATTCACAAATTAAGCAGTAAGTTCAGGTTTCACCAAAAACACCTAACAGGTCCAAGATTCACATAACAACATCTAAGATTCATATAACAAGGTCTGACATTCACAAAATAACGTCTGAGATGTACCAAATAAGGAAAAAAATGTAATTTTTAACCACTTATGATAAGATAAATACCTTTCATCAAGTGATTCCACAAGGATGAAATCCTATACATTCTTCTCCGCTTGAGTAAAATCCTTGAGAATATTAGTGTTTCTTTGGAGATACGGAGATCGATAGACTTCTGCTGGAACTGTAGGCCTCTTGTTACGAGCTGTCTTCACACGAACACCTCGACGAGTGTAAACAGCTGGAGTTTGTGTTATATCAACTAGATCTACTTCCACTGTGGGCTCAGAATGGTCAGGTTCAGGTTCGGCTTGATCAGATTCAGGTTGATCAGCTCCACCATAAGACGTGGAAGGTTCAGGTTGAGGTTCAGTTTCAGGTTGACGTTGAGGTTCGGTTTCAGGTTGAGGTTGAGGTTGAGGTTGAGATAAAAATTCTTCGGGTTGAGATAAAAGATGGTCATCAAGTGGTAGGAGCCTAAAGGATGGGCATTCTGGTTTTGGTGGTGAATGATGTGGCTGTATTGGTTGGAAGGCTTCATCCATAATCTCCAATGCCGCCAACAAATCAGCCTCAGACCACCCAGTAATTCTCTCCGTATTCACAACATCACAAGACAAAATATTCTCCTCGTTCTGCTCATGCTCCTCATTATCCACAATCTCCTTCTCCTCCACAGTCTTCCCATTATCCTCATCCTTCCTATTATCCTCATTCCCATACTTTTCTTGTTGGGATAACCTAAAACCTTCTGCCATACCATCCGCAGCTGCAACTAGTTTATCAACTGTTGGGGAGGAATGTAGCTTGCTGGGAGCTTGGCTAGCAAGACTTTTGTACTGCAAAAAGGCTTGAGCCAAGACCTTTGCGGATTCCGCAAATTTATCAACAAACTCACTAGCACTGCCTGAATTGCTAGATACAGCAGGAGCAGCAGTTTCAGCATGTTCAGATTGTTGTTGCTCAGGTTGTTGTTGTTCAGATTGCTTCACAGATTGATGTTCAGAAGAAGGAGCACCAAGACTGTTGGAAGTCTGCCGAAAGTCAATTTTAAGAAGCGGAGAAGGTGCATGTGGCATATGCTGACTCATTACAAGTGGAGGCTCAACAGAACCCCTGCCAAAAGTTCTCGTCTTAGAATTTTTGTCGTTCAGTTCATCATTAATTCTCTTCAATATAGCTTCTGTTGTCCAGGTGGAGAGTGTCGGAAACTGGCGACTAACAAGGCGTGATTTGAAGACACACCGGTCTAGATAAACAAAAACCAAGGCCATAATTGGGCCACCAAACCAGGTTTCTTTCAACTGTTTGGTCTCAAACTCTTCCTTTTGCCAAGACTGAACTTGGTCAGCCAACTTCCTTTTGATGAAGTTGCACCAGTTGAAATCAGAGATCAAGTCGGTGTTTGCAAGACTTTTAAGAAGTTTCAAACTGGCCTGATTACCTACAACACCCCCTAAAAGAGCAGAGAAAATGTAAATGATGAAATTGCGCTTGAAATCATCTCCGCCTTCTTTTTGTGTAGGGAGCTTGGCCAGAATGTCTTTGGCATCAATGGAATCATTGCCGAATTGGCTTTTGAACTTCTCCAAAACAGACAGATAAACAGGGCACTTATCTCCATTAGACGCTTCAATGACAACATTTGGACCCATTGGTAATCCCAGGGAAAGATATATATCTTCCTCTAAAATCGGGAGCTTCCCGTCCAACAAGCATCCTTTAATCGGGTCATAATTCGAAACAAGCCAATATGCCAAGCTTCCCGGAACTTTCTTTATTTGAAGAAGAAATAGAGAACCAAATCCCATTTCTTGGATAGCTTGAATTTGTTTCTCTGATAGCGGACTATCCTCATTGTGAAGAAAGTGGTAAAGTCCAGCTGGAGACATCCGGGTCCTCAACACCGGCAATCGCTCTTTATAGTTTCTTTTCTTTCTAGTTGGTTCACATACTTCACTAGTAGAGCTAGCTGGTGTTGATCTCTTCATATTAGGTCTGATATTCACAAAATAAGTTCTGAGATTCACAAAATAAGGTCTCAGATTCACAAATTAAGGTCTGATATTCACAAATTAAGGTCTGATATTCATAATTAAGATCTGATATTCACAAAACAAAGTCTGAGATTCACATGATAAGGTCTCAGATTCACAAAACAAAGTCTCAGATTCACATATTAAGGTCTGAGATTCACAAATTAAGATCTGATATTCACAAAACAAAGTCTCAGATTCACATGATAAGGTCTCAGATTCACAAAACAAAGGCTCAGATTCACATATTAAGGTCTGAGATTCACAAATTAAGATCTGATATTCACAAAACAAAGTCTGAGATTCACATGATAAGGTCTCAGATTCACATATTAAGGTCTCAAATTCACAAATTATGTGGCATCATGAGAACTAGATAATAATACAAATGTTGTACAAGATCCAAAATAAGGAAAAGAGACTTTCATTACTAGATAATTATACAAATGTTGTACAAGATCCAAAATGTAAAAAGACAACTAGATAATTATACAAAAGTTTGCCTTGATACAAAAGACGCTGCCTATAGATTACATTTAATTACAAAAATGATAAAGTTGAGCAGCTGTCCTATAGATCGAGCAAGAGAGGTAAATCCATATAAGATAAGGTTGCCCGAGTTAATAACTCGGTTGAAACAACAACTGCTATGTCACGGTCCGGAGATGGCAGAGATAAATAATGAAGCAACTCATTGACGTGTGCGAGTGCAGTATCATCGAGAGCGGTAAGGTGTTCTCTTTGGAAATGATTTTGCTCTTGCTGACTATGCAAGAGAACTTGACCTCCCATATTTTCAGTCATAAAGCACTTGCATCTTTTATAAATTATTCTACGACCCCTACGAATAATTCTCACACCATTGACATCATTGATATGGAGAGAAATTCCATGTGCAAGTTGAATGAGCGGTGCACTAGGGTGTATGAGAAAAAGCTGACACCAATTCCTACAGACCAACGCCATGTTTGCCTTATCATGGTAAGAAGTAACTCGAGTGAAAATGTTATTCATTAGATCTTGATTGTTGAACACATCAACTTGGGGTTGATAACGGTAGTTAGTGAGCTGAACATTCACTAAGGGATCAAATGAGAAAGTCATAGCCTCTTTTTTTTCTCTTACATAATTCTGGCCAAAAAGTGCTCGATCTTCTTCGAAGATATTGACTACCCACCCCTTGCACCAATTTTCCATATTTGCCTATGTATAAGTACTAAAAACCAGAAAGTAACCTACAAGCATCACAAATTGAACACTACAATGAAGAAAATTAAAAATAGAAACTCGTAAGGAAAAGAAATTGAACACTACATACTGAACACAACAATGAACACTGCATGAAAAAAAGAGTAAGTGAAAGAAGCTGTAAGATTCACAAAAGAAGCTGTAAGATTCACAAAAGAAGCTGTAAGATTCACAAAAGAAGCTGTAAAATTCACACATAGGTGTCAATGTATATGTAATACATAAGAATTAACAAAACAAGACAGAAAACAAAACAAAGTCTAATATTCACATAATTAGGTGTCAGATTCACATAATAAGGTCTGACATTCACAAAACAAAGCCTCAGATTCACATAATAAGCAAAACAAGACAGAAAACAAAACAAAGTCTGAGATTCACATAATAAGGTCTGAGATTCACAAAACAAAGTCTAATATTCACATAATTAGGTCTCAGATTCACATAATAATGTCTGAGATTCACAAAACAAAGCCGATGAAAGAACGAAAACAGGAAAGAACGAAAGGACCTAAATCAACTGTGCTTGATTGCTAAGAAAGACGATGAAAACCTGCATGAAAACAAAGTAATTAGTCTTGAAAGTAATGTGATAATCATAAAAAATTATAATAAATGACGAGTGTGCTTGATTATAATCATAAACAATTATAATAAATGACGAGAAATGAAGACGATGAAAATTATTGAAGAAGACGAGAAATAAATGACGATGAAGACGAGAAATAAATTATTGAATAGCAGTAAATAAATGACGATAAAGACGAGTGTGATAATGAATAGCAGTAAATAAATGACGATGAAGAAGGCGATTATCATAAACTAACTAGATCAATCGCAAAACACGAAATGAAGACGATGAAGACGAAAGACGATGAAGACGAAAGACGATGAAGACGAAAGACGATGAAAAATGAAGAGAAAGTACCTAATTTGAGGACAATAATGGCGGCCGGAAGATCAGTAGTTGAAGACGATGAAGACGATGAAAAATGAAGAGAAAACGTTTAGAGAGAGAAAGAAAGAAGAGAGAGAGTGGAAAAATGAAAAATGACGTAATAATTGGAAGGATTGATTTTTATGGGGTATATATAGGGACACGTGGCATCATCTGGTGAGCCTACAATTTTTAGATCCAACGGTTTAGAATGTGTCCAGCCGCCTCATACTAAGAAGGGTGCCTCACATGATTCAATTTCTATATATATATATTTATATATATA
>JAIUZE010020631.1:0-12953 GCA_022085475.1 Heliosperma pusillum
GCCGATGGACATCTTCTGGGTCATGGTGATCTAAATCATACAGTGTAAGATGGGTCAACAGGAATTGTCCACCCACGTTGGGTATTAACATCTTCGGGCCACTCGAGGAGTAGTAACTGGAAATGCGTTGCCACGCTCGGAAGAGATCTCTGGTAGATTTTCCGGTCAGACAGTTACTCTCCCAGATCGAGAAAACCACTTTATTTATAATTTTCAATTGCAAGTGCGACCTGTAAGACACCTTGCAATGAGTGGGAGGATGTGACACAAAAGAGACAAGAGAATCGGTAGCACATAACTTGTCGAGACAAGTGGGAGATATTGTTGGAGTAGGAGTCCTCCCCAATAGTGTTACTACATGCACAACTTGTATCGGACAAGTGGGAGATTGTTGGAGTAAGTGTCCTCCACAATAGTGCATTTATATAATAAATCTCATTTGAAATATACGTGGCATGATTAGTATATTTTGATACTCCACGTCAGTTGATTAACGTAAATCGGTAACGCTCGGCTGACTAGAGTTTGACGTTATTGTCGTATGACGGCGGTGATCAACTGATCCCTTTAGGTCACACCTATAGGATGACACCCAAATAGAATACTAATTATTTGTATATGATACAGTTTAATTAGGGCATTACATATATTTGATATGAACGTTTAGTTATGAGAGTTATTTATTGGAAATTGAGTAAGAAACTCATTCCACTTAAGTTTATTAGTCAATTATACGATAACTGACTGAATAAATTTTACGTCTTATTTTAATACGATTAAATAAGATTTAATTTAGTGATTAATCTTTAATTCATGAAATTAGTTGAGGTAATGCATATATTTTGAGGTAGAGGTAATTAGTTAATCATATTTACAAGGAATTGTAAAATAAATTAACTGGGCATTGTGGGATGCATTATATATTGATATAATGGTAAATATCACTTAAAAGTTAAGTACATATTGTTTATTAATTTGTGTCATATAATTGTTATATGATCAAATTAACACTTAATTATACAAGATAATTAAGCATATGATCAATAACTATTTGTGGGACAAATATCAAAAATCAAAATGGTCCATTGTGGACTCATGTGCACCGGTTTTGTGTAGACAAAATCACTAGTGATTTTGCTCTACCAATTCTACACTCCACCATATGATTATGACATGTATGAGACATGATCATTATCATTATACAATCCCACACACTACCTATTTGAACGGGAATAAAAAATGAGCAAAATAAGAGCCACAAGGGCTAGACCATCCGGCCAAAAGGCCTTCATAAGAGAACAAGAGTTGTTCTCATTTTGGGACAACTTCATTTTTTGCTTATTTTACTTCTTATTTCTAAAAACCTCCAAAATCTCTCTAAAAACTAACATGCAAACTAATATTCATATCATATTACTAGTGTAGTAATACAATAATATTAGTAGTATAATGTCTTACTTATTATCTAGTTAATAATAAGGTAAGATTATTTGGGTTTAATCTTGGGTGCAACAAGAAGGAGACCTTCTACTTTGGAGGTTGTTTTATGGAGGATCATCCATTAATTTTCATGCTCAAGAACAATAAGAAGGAGTTCTTATTGTACCCATATTGAACTGAAAATTCCCAATGTAAGGATATTTTCGTCTTATCTTTTCTTTTATGCTTTTATATTTGCATGCATGATAACTAGATCCTAAATCACTAAGTTAATGTAATTTAATGAACTAATTAGAGGAATCTAATTAGAGGTCTAGGACTTTTATGTGGTCCCAGGTTGTGACTCTAGAAACATTTTCTCCCACTCTGTCTTATCAAGAAATAATCTAATTTATTGAGCACTTGTTTCATTCGGATAACTTACAAATTAGGTACGCTACCCACCCATATCGTATATGGAATGAAATCAGACTGTTTAAATATGGTGGGAAAAGAAATAGCAGACAAAAATATTAAAATCCCAAGGTTAGTCAAATGGCTGATTTTGACTTTGACAAAGACAAAACCATATCGTATAAGGTTCTGTTTCTCTATTCAAAAACACCTTATCTAATAATGTGTGTTAGAGAAGTTAACTTGTGAAACCATTTCACAATACATATGGTGAAAATCAGAGTCAATACTTAGATATTTCATTTACGATTTGGTCGTAAGTCCTTGATCTAATACTCTTGGTGGTTAGCTACTTCACATTGAAGCTCTTTGAACTTTTCAATGATTTCTCTTAGCACCTCATTAAGTAGAATCAAATATAATATCTACTTAAATCGTCGGTAAATAAAGTGAAATAGCCATTACTGATCGGGCCTGTCGCAAGCCCTGGTCAAAGATAATTACCCATACTAGGCTAATAACAAATTAATGTAATTAGGGAAGTAGGGGTCGATCCTCAGGGAGATGGTGTTTCCTATAGGATGTGAAATGTCTTGCAATTGGGTCTTATCTAACGAGTATCTGGGTTTTGAGGTTTTGATTTCTAAACTAATAAAAAGCATAAATGAAAACAAAATAAAAGCAAATCAAAACGAAAACAATAAAGCAGGTGATGAATTAGTAATGATAAAAAGAATCTAGGGGAATAGGTTCACACATGTAGATTAACATATTGATGAAATTGGATTTAGAACATGCAAATAATTCATTGTGAGTTCGTAAGAATGATGTGTTCATTACAATCATAGATCAGATGGTCTAGCAGGCTTTTAGGCAATTTACTAGGTCTAATCTACCATGTCATGCTTTGTCTATTAAATTCACATATTTCTACTTTGGAAAAGAATTCCATTTTAGTCAATGATTTTGATCAGGAATCGTTAACTATCGTTATAGTCCAAACATGCATAGTCACAATGTTTTCAAAACACAATTTCTTTTATCCAATTATCATCTTTCAATCAACCTACATGGCTACCCTACACCCTAGAAAAACGACTACTCACTCATGGTGATGTTTAGATCTAAGATGATGTTAATAATAAAAACTAAGATAGACATGTTTATTTGGTTTTGATAATATTTTAACTCTTTAATTGGCGATAATAACGGCGCTAAATTGACGATCTAGGGAAATGAAATGATTACAACGATATTGAAATTGAATCTAAAATAACATGTAAACAAAATAGCAATCAAATAAGAAACATAAAGACTTTAAACAAAAGATAAAATAGGAATACCTAGATGACGATCAAAAACGACAATGATGAAATATAAACAACCATAATAGAAATTCCTTGCATAGAATAGTCGATCCACGAATTACAATACTTGAACCACATAAAGTAGATTACAAAGATGGAATTTTTATTGATCTAGACTAAGGATTTGATGTAGAGAAATCAGAAATAAACTAAGAAACTAAAGACAAAAAGGAATAAGAAAATAATCTAGAAGAGAGAAGAGAGGCTAGGTTTCTCTCCTCCTAATCTAGGTTTTTATGTAATGTAAAAAGAAAAGTAGGGTTTCTAATTGTGTGTATAGAAGTGCGTTGAGATGTGGTGGCTGAGGCACTCTTATATAGCAGTAGGTTTCGTGGGGAAGGGGTCATACATTAAACATATAGGACAAAATAAAGGAAGTCGAAGCAAAAGCTCGGATCAGCAAACATACCAAATCGGGTACACTACTTACCCGATCGGGTATGTAGTAATCTGGATGCTTTGACTTTCGTTTCATCTCCCTTGGCTTATGACTTGACTTTCATTATCCCCCTTGACCTTTTGAGTCGGGTTTGTTGATAGGGTTTGATGTAAAATGATGATTTCTTCGCCTAACTGATCGATCTTCTGACAACTGCAAAATCGTCTTTGCTTCTTCTTTCTTTTGAATCAGTGAACCTTCTTGAAATGCCTTTGACTTGGTCACGCTTGCTTCTTCAAATCGTCGGGTTCTAGGCAAATGCTCAGGAATATAGAAAAAGGGCGTAGAAACGTCACTTTCCCTACAAAACAGGTTAGAACATAGGAATTCGCCTAGAAGACGATATTAGCTCATAAAATGGCTTAATAAAGCACAAATGACATACAAAACCGAGCTAAATTGGGTGTTAAAATCATACAAATATTATCTTATCAAACTCCCCCAAGCTAAACCCTTGCTTGTCCTCAAGCAAGCATAACAAGTATAATCATGACAAGGCTTGCGAGCATTGGTTACTACACCATCAGGAAACAAATCTCAACATAAAGCTTTGGAAACATAATTAATCATATCCCAAAAACAACGGGGGAAAGAATGATAAATAAACATGGCTAAGATTTACATAACGGCGTAGCACAAAGAATTTCACTATAGATTTTCGGCTCTTGCATGATCTTTTGACAAATGGACTTTCACGGCACACTCGAACACTCAATGCATGTAAAAGGTGATTTCTTTATATGTAAAAAAAAATTTTTTTTTTTTTGAGACACTCACCTCTCTACGACTTATGAAAATGTGTCCGCAGTCTAATATGGTAAACAATTCAAAACACAAGTCAAAGATCACAATGCACATAGAAAAGAAGCCGGAAAAAAAATATGAAGAAGGCTTTGGGAAATGGGTGAAAGGTGGATAAACAGTTATGGTCATGTGAAGGTTAGAATGAGCTAGCAACTGACCAATGATAAATGAATACTCAATCCAAACTTTCAATTAATTCCCAAAAGACGAATAACGAAGCCAGAAGGAACGGATTGGCTTATTACACACGAAACACAAGAGTGAACTCATTCTAAACATTGAATTGACATTTTGAGGAGATACTCACAACTTCTTCTTTTCTTTCTTTTTCTTTCTTTTTTTTTTGATTTTTTTCTTTTTCAATTTTTTCATTTTTCTATTTCATTTTTTTTTCTTTTTTTTTTCTGAACATAACATCACTTCTTGAACATTTTGGTTCTCCCAAATTCACTTTGACATAAAAGAACAAATATTCTCAAAAGAGCACCCATACACCATAGTCTAGCTGCTAACTCAACAAGGTAGGCAGTTTTTATATGTAGCTGTTATCTTGTGAAACATTTGTATGAAGGGGCTAATTTTGAGGGGTAATTCAAAGTGAAATAGGCTTCAAATCTTAGTGAATAATGAATGCAATGCTTATAGGAATGAAATGAGAACCATACTTATGCGTTTTGACATGACACACATCACAACGAGAACTACACACACCTTAATGAGACTGGGTATAGATGTACCAGCCTAAGGAGGTTCTACCTTACAATATATGTAACTTGCCAAATGTCAAGATCAAGCGTACTCATCTATAGACTCATTCCATGCCTACTGTGTACAAGACTTCCCCATGTATGCACAATTTAATGAATATTGAATCATTATCTTTTGAAAGCTCTAAGTTTGGGAAATATAACATGATAGCATAGTAAACAAGCAAGCAAAGCATGAAAAGCATTCAATTATGTTCAAAATTTTAAATTTTTCTCTTATTCAAAAATTTGAAAAATATAAACAACTAAAATGCAAAATAGGAAAATGCAATCCCTCCCCTAAGCTAAACATCACATTGTCATCAATGTGAGAACAAAGACTAAATATGCAACGAGATGCTCAATGGGAAGAAGTGTAAAAAGGGAAAAAGATGAAAGAAGAGTGAAGCTTACTAGTCAGCGCGGACTCACCCAAGCTAGTCTTTTGGACTTGACAAGGAAGATCTTCATAGATTCTTCAAAAACTCTTTCAACTGCAAAGTAAATCTAACAAAACAACGAAAAAGGGAAAGCAAAAATAAAATGCAAAAAGAAAGGAAACACGGGATGCCTCCCGAGAAGCGCTGGTTTAACGTCCCGCTCGACGAATACTCCTATGAAATCATCTGGTTGGGGATTGACGCTCTATATAGACAATATCTAAGCATCCGATAATTGAATTGCTGTAGTAGAGTTTCAATCGGTGTCCATTGACCTTGAATTTTTCACCATTACTAGTCATTATTTCCACATAACCGTATTTGCTTACATATGTGACAGTGAATGGTCCAGACCATCTTGATCGAAGTTTTCCCCGAAAAATTTTCAAACGGGAGTTGAAGAGAAGTACTTGGTCACCGACATTGAATTCTTTTCTGATTATCCTCTTGTCGTGCCAACGCTTCATTTTCTCTTTATAAATCCTAGAATTCTCGTAAGCTTGAAAACGAAACTCTTCTAGCTCATTCAGTTGCAAAAGTCGTCTATCAGCGCTAAGCTTAGTGTCTAAGTTGAGTTCTTTGATAGCCCATTGAGCTTTGTACTCTAACTCAACGGGGAGATGACAGGCCTTTCCA
The DNA here is from genome assembly GCA_022085475.1 of Heliosperma pusillum. Classification (NCBI taxonomy): domain Eukaryota; kingdom Viridiplantae; phylum Streptophyta; class Magnoliopsida; order Caryophyllales; family Caryophyllaceae; genus Heliosperma; species Heliosperma pusillum. The sequence goes on from JAIUZE010020631.1 coordinate 6,266, forward strand.
TAAACCAACCGATAGGGGGATGTTCTAATCGGGGTTTTGAAAGCTGTGCGATAAGCCCATAAGGTGTCATCGAGCTTATTACTCCAATCGGTTCTAGATTTCGAGACTACTTTTTGAAGAATTGTTTTTAGCTCTCTGTTCGAAACTTCTACTTGACCGCTGGTCTGGGGGTGGTAGGCTAAACCTCGTTTGCGATACACACCATACTTGGCAAGCAGAGTGTCTAACTGCTTTTCTCCAAAATGAGTTCCTCGATCACTTATCACGGCTCTGGGTACACCAAAACGCGGAAAGATAATCTTTTTAAATAGTCGTATCACAGCTCTAGCGTCATTGTTGGGGGTGGCAATTGCTTCTACCCACTTTGAAACATAGTCGACAACGACTAAAATGTAACGATTTCCATTTGAAGAAGGGAATGGTCCTTGATAGTCAATACCCCAGACATCGAATATCTCGACTTCTAATATGCCGTTTTGAGGCATTTCATGTCTTTTGGATATTTGACCCATTCGTTGACAAGCATCACAAGCCATAACAAAATCTCTTGAATCTTTAAACATCGAGAGCCAGAAAAACCCGGATTGTAAGACTTTGGCTACGGTCTTGGACGGACCATGATGACCACCATAAGTAGATGAGTGGCATCCTTCTAAAACTCCTTTTACTTCCCACTGGGGGATACAACGTCTATACAGACCATCTGAGCACTGCTTGAAAAGATAGGGGTAGCTGGCGACTGACAAGGAAGTTGGCAATATCAGCATACCAAGGAGAAGAGTCCGCAATTGCCATTAATGAATCATCAGCGAACGAATCATCAATTGGCGTTGGTAATCTTATTTCAGTTACTCTTATCCTTGAGAGGTGGTCAGCGACTACATTCTCTGCTCCTTTCTTATCCCGGATCTCTAAATCAAACTCTTGAAGGAGTAAGATCCATCGGATAAGTCTAGGTTTTGCCTATTTCTTTGAAAGCAGATATTTTAAGTCAGCATGGTCAGTGTAGACAATAACTTTTGATCCTATTAGGTACGAACGAAATTTGTCTAAGGCATAGACAATGGCGAGAAGTTCTTTCTCAGTGGTGGCATAGGTTGATTTGGGCAGGATCTAGGGTTTTACTAGCATATTAAATCGCATGAAGAAACATTTCCTTTCTTTGCCCTAAAACAACTCCTACGGCATAATCACTCGCATCGCACATCAGTTCAAAGGGCAGATTCCAATCAGGCGACTGGATTATAGGTGCGGTGATCAAAGCACGTTTGATTTTGTTGAATGCCTCAAGGCATTCCTTTGTGAAATTGAAAGGTACATCCTTGAAAAGGAGCTCAGTCAGGGGCTTGGCTATCTTTCAAAAATGTTTTATAAACCGTCGGTAGAAACCGGCGTGGCCAAAGAAACTCCTGATTCCTTTTACATTAGCAGGGGGTGGCAGCTGTTCAATAACTTGGATCTTAGCTCGATCCACTTCTATACCTCTTTCTGAAACGATGTGACCTAAAACTACACCTTCCTTCACCATGAAGTGACACTTTTCCCAGTTGAGAACAAGGTCGACTTCTTCACAATGTTTTAGAACTCTGGATAGATTTGTCAAACAATGATCAAAGAAAATGCCATAGACGCTAAAGTCGTCCATAAATACTTCCATGATAGATTCAACAAAATCTGAGAAGATAATGGTCATGCAACGCTGGAAAGTGGCAGGTGCATTACACAAGCCAAATGGCATTCTGCGATAAGCGAAAGTACCATAGGGACAGGTGAAGGTGGTTTTCTCTTGGTCCTCAGGGTGGATAGGGATTTGGAAAAATCCTGAGTAACCATCTAGATAACAGAAATACTTGTGACAAGCTAACCTCTCTAGCATTTGGTCAATGAAGGGTAGAGGATAGTGATATTTCCTAGTTGATTGATTCAGCTTTTTGTAGTCAATACACATACGCCATCCCGTCACAATCCTTGTGGGGATGAGCTCATTCTTCTCATTTTTGACTACTGTTGTTCCTCCTTTCTTGGGAACAACTTGAACAGGGCTAACCCATTTAGAGTCAGAGATTGCATAGATTATGCCAACATCTAGCATTTTCATAACTTCAGTTTTAACTATTTCCTGCATGTTGGGATTAAGATGACTATGACTGGGCAATACTCAGATTCATCTAAAAAAGCATATTTTAGATTCGAGGGAAGAGGTTTTAGTTCAGGTTTTTGTACTTCTGCCTTGGCAGGAGTATTAATCAAGCTTATGAACTCTTTAATTTCTTCTGACGGTATCTCTTCTCCGGTCAGGTCCTTTTCCAGCTCACTGATCTCGAAATTGTCATTCTCAGAGATATCCTCCAACAACAAGATTCCCTCTAAAGGATCCTCGATTATTGATGGATACAGAGATTCATCAACAATGGAGTCGACAATATCACTAAAACAGCAAGACTCCTCTAGCACGGGGCTTTTCATTGCACTGTTTAAGTTATAGGTGACTTTATCATCACCTACTTCTAGTGTCAGTTTTCCATTCTTAACATCGATTACTGCTCCAGCAGTGTGTAAAAATGGCCTTCTTAAAATAATAGGGATTTGAGAATCTTCAGCCATATCTAGCACGATGAAATCGACGGGAATGAAAAACTTTCCTACTTTGACAGACACATCTTTTAAAACTCCCATAGGTTGTTTTAAAGAACGGTCTGCCATTTGCAGAGTGACACTGGTGCATTTGAGAATTCCCATATTCAACTTTTCACATATGGAATAGGGCATGACGCTTACACTGGCACCTAGATCGCATAGAGCTTTATCGATTGTGTAGGTGCCTATAGTGCAAGGTATAGAAAAACTACCGGGATCCTTTAACTTAGGAGAGGACTTATTTTGCAACAAAGCACTGCACTCAGCTGTGAATGCTATGATTTCAACATCATCTAAAGTCCTCTTCTTAGTTAAGATATCCTTCAAGAATTTTGTGTAAGAAGGGATTTGAGTGATCAATTCAGTGAAGGGAACCGTTACCTGGAGGTTTTTGACCACTTCCATGAATTTGCTAAACTGGGTTTCCTTATGATTTCTCCTCAAGCGTTGGGGAAATGGAACTTGGATTTTGATGGGTTCCTTCACAGGTTCATCCTTCTTTTCTTTATTTTCCGCTTCCTTAGCGGTGGATGGTTGGGAATCTTTTTGGCTCTCTACTGGTGTTGGCTCAACTATTGTTTCCTTGGGTTGCTGAGGTTCCTTATAAGTGGTACCACTCCTAAGGGTGATAGCATTAGCGGTGTCCCTTGGTTGCTCACCATGAGGTGGGAGTTGGCCTTGTTTCCTTTAGGTATTAGAGGCAGCCAATTGGGCCATTTGAGTTTCAAGCATCTTGATGGCAGCATTTTGAGCTTGATCACTCTTTTGAAGTTGAGCAAACATTGAATCTTGTTTTTGAACAACTTGGAGAAGCATGGATTCAATTTTGCTCAGGCTTGAGTCATTGGGTTGGCTTTGATTTTGGGGTGGTTGGTGTTGTGGTTGGTGTTGGTGTTGGTAAGGTTGATTGAAGTTAAGTTGAAATGGAGGTCTCTGGTTTTGCAAAACCAGGTGGATTATAGGGCTTCTGTTGATGTGGTATGAATGGTTGTTGAATCTGATGGTGGGGATTCTGAATGTTGGTGCTTTTATAGGACAAAAGAGGATGTTTCTTTGTGTTCTCATTATAGAAGTTTGAGAAAGGATTGCCCTGCCTGTATGCTTGGTAGGCATTGACTTGCTCTAGCGAACTCCTACATTCTTGAAAACTGTGTCCTCCAACCCCACATATCTCACATACCACTACGTGGTTAGTGACGTTAACATGTTGCTTGGATTGGGAAGAGCTTCCTACTTGTTGCTGCAAAAGGGCTAATTGGGCTTCTAGGAGTGCTACTTTGCTTGAATCTTCCTGCTTGGTTTTGAGCGGCATAGCACGTGAGTTGCTATACTGAGAGTCGTGAATTGCCATTGACTCGATAGTTGCACTAGCTATTTCTACCTCGATCTGATCGAAACGACCATTGTTAGCGGAGTCGAGGATACGACGCGATTCGCCACAACAACCGTTGTAGAAGGTGATAGCTAAGAACCATGAATCAAGGCCATGATGAGGGCATTCTCTTTGTAATTCTTTGTACCTTTCCCATGCCTCATAAAGGCTTTCATCGCCTCTCTGACGGAATCCAGTGATTTGACTCCGTAAGAGTGCGGTTCGTTCTGGTGGGAAGTACTTTTGATAGAAAGCAAGAGCTAGACTATCCCAGTCGGCTATTCCTAAGGCAACTCGATCAAGGCTATTGATCCAAAGTTTAGCCTTTCCTGTTAAAGAGAAGGGAAAGAGCATTTCCCTAATCTGCTCTTGGGATACTCCAGTTTGTCTAATTGTGGAGCAATAGTCACAGAAGTTTTGAATATGAAGGTTGGGATCTTCTGTGGCATTGCCACCAAATTGACTTCTTTCTATTAAATGATGAAGGCAGGTTTGATTTCAAAGTTTCGGGCTGTGATTTGGGGTGTAGCAATACCCCTTGGAAGTGTATCTGCAGTTGGTTTGGAATGGTCTGAAAGTCGAACCATTTTCTTTTGTGAAGATGAAGATGGAGTGTTGTTTGAAAGTTGATTGTTTTTTTAGAATGGAGATGAGAATGGATGTTCTTCTCCTTCAAGATTAGATAAAATATCCGAGTAATTCTCACGAATACGGTCTAAACTTGAAGTATCAGAAGCTTTTGAGATTTCGTTGAATAGCTTAGTCTCCTACGCAGAGTCCTTTCTAGATCGGGGTCTAAAGAGATAGGGGTCCCTAGTCTAGAAAATCTGGGCATAAGATTGAAAAGCTAAGGTGAAAAATCAAGAGAGGTCTGAAGGAATTTGGGTTCCTAAAGACTAGATAAAACTAATTGCAATAAAAATCAGAAGAAAAAGGAAAACTAAACCGTGCTCCCCGGCAACGGCGCCAAAATTTGATCGGGCCTGTCGCAAAACCTGGTCAAAGATAATTACCCAGACTAGGCTAATAACAAATTAATGTAATTAGGGAAGTAGGGGTCGATCCTCAGGGAGATGTTGTTTCCTATAGAATGTGAAATGTCTTGCAATTGGGTCTTATCTAACGAGTATCTGGGTTTTGGGGTTTTGATTTCTAAACTAATAAAAAGCATAAATGAAAACAAAATAAAATCAAATCAAAACGAAAACAATAAAGCAGGTGATGAATTAACAATGATAAAAAGAATCTAGGGAAGTAGGTTCACACATGTAGATTAACATATTGATGAAATTGGATGTAGAACATGCAAATAATTCATTGTGAGTTCGTAAGAATGATGTGTTTGTTGGAGCTAGTGTCCTCCACAGTTAGTGTGATAACATGAATAAATCTCTTACAGGTTCACAGGGTATACTTAGTATTCTTATCAGTTGATTAACGTTTATCGATAACGGTTGGCTTGCTGGGATTTTGACGTTATTGTCATGTTAATGGCGGTGATCAAGTGGTCCCTAAAAGTCACACCTAAAGGATGTGTCTGAGAGATGTGATTATATGAACAATATAAGCATATTGATGCCTTATTATATGACTAAAAGGTTAGTCGATGTATATGACTAAAAGGTTAGTCAATGTAATGATGATACGATTATTTAATGACGATTAAATAATATTAGCTGAGACGAATTAAATGTAATTCGTAATTGAATATAAGCCGTTATATTTAATCAATGTATATAATGTAAGCTTAAACGAATTAAAATGTTAATTCGTAATTAAACATAATATGCTATATTTAATTAGCAAATTATAAATATACGGATATTTATAGTTGACGTATATATTATATTACATGCTATTTTTCGGTTATATTAGAGATAAAAATAAGAGAAAAGATCTCCTATTATTCTCTTATGGTAACTAGGTCAAAACCCTAATAAGAAGAGGGGTAAAAAAGAGGAGAGACTCCTCCTTGACCTACTAGAGGCACACGGCCGAAACAGAGGAGAAGGAACAAAAGAAAAATTCAGATTTTTCTCTCTAATTCTCTCTATCATTAATCATCACACAAAAGAAAAATTAGCAGTAACTTTTCTATAAAATTCTAGCACAAGCAAGGCATATCTCGGAGCATCTTGGGTGCAACAATTAGGAGAATATCGATTTCGATATTGTTCATAGGCCAAATTTGCTAGGACCAAAGGTTAATTCTAAATTCCTATAATTTTATATTATGCAATTCATTTATGACTCGTAATTAATATACTATAGTTTCGTTATAATCCTTAAATTAATGACGAAATATACCGATATTTCTCACAGTGTTCATTACAATCATAGATCAGATGGTCTAGCAGGCTTTTAGGCAATTTACTAGGTCTAATCTACCATGTCATGCTTTGTCTATTCTATTCACGTATTTCTACTTTGGAAAAGAATTCCATTTTAGTCAATGATTTTGATCAGGAATCGTTAACTATCGTTATAGTCCAAACATGCATAGAATCAATGTTTTAAGAGAACAATTTCTTTTATCCAATTATCATCTTTTAATCAACCTACATGGCTACCCTACACCCTAGAAAAACGACTACTCACTCATGGTGATGTTTAGATCTAAGATGATGTTAATAATTAAAACTAGGATAGACATGTTTATTTGGTTTTGATAATATTTTA
>JAIUZE010020634.1:0-13781 GCA_022085475.1 Heliosperma pusillum
TCAAGGCACGTCGACACATGAGTAGCTTGGGCGGTGAGGCAAACATCGAAGTTTCGAACCTTCAAAGAAAGAGCCTCCGTTGCATCAAGTATAGTGTGCATCCCCTCACGCATTTCCGAACCTCTTTTCACTAATGCACCACCTTGGCTCACTAAGAATTTCATCCGATCCCTTTGCCTATACATCTCTTGTCGAATATCGACAACATTCCTCTCTAATTTTGCTAGGCAATCATCAACACCCGTCATCCAAGACCTCAACTCACTACTCACACCCGAAGTGACATGGTCACGGGTAGAGCTAGTGTTCCCCATAGCCACGGTTTTTACATTTTTTTTTTTTTTCAACAACCGCAGCAATTTTCTTATCTTGCGCATCAAGGCGCTCCATTACTTTTCCCATAAACACATCCAATTTCGATTCAAGCCCCGAAAAATCAGCCACATTCGGTTCACAACAACCGAACCACCTTTTGACATAAAAAGCAATTTCGGACCAAAAGCCTCCAATTTCATGAACTCACTAACACCATCTTGTACCTTTTTTTTTTTTTTTTTTTTTTTTTTTTTTTTTTTTTTTTTTTTTTTTTTTTTTTTTTTTTTTTTTTTTTGACGCCTTTTAGTACCTTCAAGCACCGAACCCGACTTGGTTTGGGTTTTCGAGATTGGGTAGTGGTGTTTTTGTAGAGTAGCCGTGTAGCACCGACTCTATTCCTCTTTTTCCTTTTTTTTTTTTTTTTTTTTTTAAATTTTGAATTTGGGTAGGAAAGGGAATCTTAGGTGGTTAATTGTTGGGATATGGTAAGGATAGAGTTTTGGTAAATAAAAAGATATGGTAAGGTGATTTATTTGAGAATTTCGGCCAAAAAGAATTACATGGGTAGAATTTTGGTTTGATTAGGATTTATTTGAGAATTTTGGTAAGGTGATTTATGTTGAGAATTTCGGCTAGTATAGGATACATGGGTAGAATTTGGCTCAATTTTGGAAAGTGAATAAGATAGGTTTTTGGCAAATAAGTGGTTCATAATTCAATTTCCATAAAACACTAAATATGCAAGATACTCACGTAAAATATATTATATTAAACACAAGTATACTAGCAATGAAATATGCGGACACAGTCATATAATCTCGTCTTATTCTAGCCAGTCACGCAGGTTCACAAAATAAATAAGATGAATTTAATTGCTACCGATTAAACCAATTTCCAACCGCAAAATCTCAAAACGTCTTCTCGCTAACGCCTTTGTTAAAATGTCAGCCCATTGAACATCATTACTACAAAATTCGAGTTTAATGTTGCCCTTTTCTACATGGTCACGCAAAAAATGATGTCTAATGTCTATATGCTTAGTACGAGAATGCTGAGCTGGGTTCTTAGAAATAACAATAGCACTCGTATTATCACAGAAAACAGGCATACAACCAACATTAACACCATAACCACATAGTTGTTGCTTTAACCAAAGTAGTTGAGAACATACCAGTCCTGCAGCGATATATTCGGCTTCTGCAGTGGATAACGCAACCGAATTTTGCTTCTTTGAGCCCCACGTTATTATGCAAGGTCCAACAAAAGTAGCGAATCCAGAGGTACTTTTTCTATCTAAAGACCATCCCGCATAATCTGCGTCTGAATATCCTACTAGATTGAAATTACACTCAAGTGGATACCACAAATATAAGTTAGATGTACCAATTAAATATCTCAAGATACGTTTAACTGCAATCATATGTGATTCCTTAGGACATGATTGAAATCTAGCGCAAACACATACGCTGAACATAATGTCAGGTCTACTTGCAGTCAAATATAATAAAGAACCAATCATACCTCGATATGTAGTCTCGTCTACGGACTTACCAGTTTCGTCTAAGGTCAACTTTTTGTCAGTTACCATAGGCGTGTCCATTGGATGAGCGTTTTCCATACCAAATTTTCTGATTAGCTCCTTCACATATTTTTGTTGGTGAATCTTTATGCCTTCTTTGGTTTGTTGAATCTGCAGTCCTAGGAAGAATTTCAATTCTCCCATCATGCTCATTTCAAATTCTGAGGTCATAAGATCTGAAAACTACTTGCACAATTTATTGTTAGTAGAACCAAAAATAATATCGTCTACATAAATTTGAGCAACAAGTAAATCAGAACCCTCGGATTTTAGAAATAGGGTTTTGTCGACAGATCCTCTTTTAAAATTGTTTTGTAATAAAATTTTTGACAATCTGTCGTACCAAGCCCTAGGCGCTTGTTTCAAACCATATAAAGCTTTGTCGAGTTTAAAAACATGGTTTTGAAACTTGCTATTCAGAAATCCAGGAGGTTGTTCAACAAAAACCTCTTCTTCCAAATAACCGTTAAGAAATGCAGTCTTAACGTCCATTTGGAGTAATTTCATTCCTTTATGAGCTGCGAAGGCGATGAGCAAGTGAATAGCTTCAAGTCTTGCTACTGGAGCGAATGTCTCGTCATAGTCAATCCCTTCTTGTTGATTATAACCTTGAACGACCAATCGAGCCTTGTTACGAACTATAACTCCTGAATCATCCAATTTATTTCTGAATACCCATCGAGTACCAATAACAGTTCGATTAGGAGGTCGTGGCACAAGGTGCCATACTTTATTACGTTCGAACTGTTGAAGCTCTTCTTGCATTGCCACAATCCAGTCGGATTCTGCGAGAGCTTCTTTGATGTTGGTAGGCTCTATGGTAGACAGAAAAGAATAGAATGAACAAAAGTTATTTAAAGTTCGCCTCGTTTGAACTCCTTTATTCAAACTTCCTAGGATACTATCCATAGGATGAGAACTCATATATTTCCATTTCTTAGAGTTCCTAGGCTCATCATCATCTGATGAACTCTCATTTTCCTCAAATGATTCAGAATCAAGATTGGTTCCCCTGAGTTGGACTCTGGGGTTATAGCTGAAGTTGGTACAACTTCAGTTACACCATCTTGGTTCTGGTTCAAAGTTATAGCATCATCAGCTATAACTTCAGTTTCCTTTTCCTTGTTTTGAGAAGAGACCTTCGTATCATCAACAATTGTCTCAGTTCTCTGTTCAAGGTCATTTGCGGATTTATCAAGTTCATCATTGATTCCTTCAATAACTTCTTCATTATTTTCTGGCACGTCATCTCTGGAGAGACGAAAGTCTGGATCATTCATGTCCTCTTCTTCATTCTGTTCAACTTGTTCACGCACACTATCTTCATCAAATACAACATGAACACTTTCTTCTATGCACAAGGTTCTTTTGTTAAAAACTTTAAAAGCTTTACTATGATTAGAATAGCCAACAAACACAGCTTCGTCACTTCGTGGATCAAATTTGCTCAAATTACTTTTTCCATTATTATGGACAAAACATTTAGTCCCGAAGCAACGAAGGTGAGCTATATTGGGTTTTCTCCCTCTTAAAAGTTCATAGGGAGTCTTTTTGAGAATTGGTCTAATCATAGCTCTATTGTGCACATAGCATGCAGTACTAATGGCTTCTGCCCAAAAGCTTCTTAGGAAGGCCACTACACAAAAGCATAGTGCGGGCCATGTCCTCTAATGTTCTATTCATACGTTCCACGACACCATTTTGTTGTGGGGTTCGTGGTGCAGAAAAGTTATGTCCTACACCATTCTCCCTACAATATTCTATAAAAGCTTGATTATCAAATTCGGTGCCATGATCCGTACGAATGGAAACTAACTTTTTATCATACTTGTTTTGGGCGAGCTTCATTAGTACTACAAACTCATCGAAAGTTTCATCTTTAGTAAATAGAAAGATAGGCCATACATACCTGGAGTAGTCGTCGACTAGGACGAATACGTACCTTGATCCACCGCGGCTTCTAACTTTCATAGGTCCACATAGATCCATGTGTACCAACTCAAGTGGACGCTCTGTACTTACTACTCTTTTCGGTTTGAATGAAGATCTAACTTGTTTACAACGGGCACATGAGTCACACATCTTTTCTTGTTCGAATTTGATTGAGGGTAGACCCTCAACTAAATCCCAAGACTTAAGTTTCTTTAAAATCGTTGGACTGATGTGTGCAAACCTCTTGTGCCACAAGCATGAATCATCCACAGTGACTTTCATGCACGTAAAGGAACTTGTAGTGACTTTGTTTAAATCAATCATATACACGTTCCGTTTACGTAAGCCTTCTAAGATAACATTGCTAGTTCCTTCAACTATGATACGACAAACATTTGAATGAAAAACGACTTTGTTGCCTTTGTCACATAGTTGAGAGATACTTAGCAAATTATGCTTAAGGCCATCTACCAGATATACGTTATTGATAGCATGAGAAGAAGATATACCAATCTTACCTACACCGATTATGTTGCCCTTCTTATTATCTCCAAAGGTGACCTTGCCACCATTGAAGGGTTCTAGTGAAAGAAATAAATTCTTGTTTCCAGTCATGTGTCTCGAACATCCACTGTCGAGATACCATAGATTGTTTTCTTTCACTATTACCTGCAAGAGAATCAAATACAGCTTTTAGGTACCCACGCTAAGTTGGGTCCTTTGTGGTTAGTGACTCTATATATTTGATCCTTCCTAACCCATACCTGTTTAACAATTCTTTTCTTTTTAGGATAGGGTTTGCTAGGTTTATTATATTGTTTGTTATTGTTGTGACGCACATTAGGTTTAAATGACTGCTTCTGATTCACATTAGGTTTAGATTTTGAAGGTACAGATGTGTAATCGAAAGCCATGTCATAAAACCATCTAAACTCATTATTTCTAACCTCATCACATTGAGGTTCAGATTCGGACTCATTAAGACTAGACGCGTCATGTTCTTTCACATAATCAGTTGATTTTTGTTGTCGTTAACATATTTAACACAGTTATCTTTAACATGACCGTTGTGACCACAATAATTGCAAATCAGATATTCTGAAAGATTGACATACTTCCTTCTTCTGAAATCACGGTCAGAAGGAGTGGATTTGCATTTATCATGGTCTCTACGACTATAGCATTCATGACCTAGACCCATCTTCATGTTATTGTTAGACTGTTCGGTAAGGAAGTCTAAGACCTTTTGACTTCCTTCCCACTTATCATGAACTTTTCGTGCATGTAGGAGCAATTCCTTCAAAGACTGAATTTCTTTTTCACACGACGAATGATCTACATTCGAGTCTTTGGAGGGATTGTTCTTTTTGAAATTTTCACGAAAATCATTGAAACGTTTGTTCAAGATAAGTTTCTCCTCATTATGTTGACTTTTGGCTTGGGAGAATTCAGCCTTCAAATCTTTCAATTGCTGAGAAAGAAAAGAATTCACTTTCTCATGATCAAGAATAACAACTTCCTTTGCCTTAGCTTGAGATTGTAAAAGCTCATTGACTTTCTTCAATTCTAAAGTTATAGCTTCATTAGCTATAACTTTGGCTTGAAGGTGCTTAATGTTGAGCTTCAACTCTGAGATTATAGCTTCATTAGCTATAACTTTAGACTCAAGAGCTTCTTTCTCAACATTTGTCTTGTCTGAAGTTATAGCTGAAGTTGCCATAACTTTAGACTTGAGCTTTTTAGCTTTGGCCTTAAGAAGTTGGTTTTCCTCAGCAATGTCAAGAATTTGTTCTTTAAGATCTTTCAATTCTAGACTCTGCTCATGACAATGATCTAAGGCTTCTTCAAAATACTTAATTAAAGACTTCTTAGATAAATTCTTAACTTGCTTTTTCAGTTCAAGATGACTAACCTCTTCATCATCTTCTGAATCTGGTTCTGAATCTGAGTTGCCAACAAGACACATCTCGGATTCGCTTTCATTGTCACTGTCAGAAATTAGGTCAAGACTGACGTTGCTTAGACACAAGTTGGCGACTTCCTCTTCCTCTGACTCGTCGTCCTCTGTGTCGAGATCTCCCCAGCAATAAGCCATCATCACTTGCTTGAATTCCTTCTTGGTTTTGTCTCGTTGATTTTTGTCTTTGATTTTCTTCCATGTGGGGCAATCTTTGATCATGTGATCATTATCCCCACATTTGAAGCAACCACGACTTGAAAGAGACCCTTTTGACTCAATTGGCTTCTTGTAAGATTTGTTAGTGTTGTTGTTAAACGTTTTCCCTTGTGGTTTGTTAAAGAACTTTTTCTTAAAACGTCTAGCAAACAACACTGTTTCATCTTCAAGATCCGAATCTTGTCTTTCACTAGATTCGGCCTGTAAAGCCACCTTCTTGCTATTACTATCATTTGCCGCATCTTCATCAAGAGTAATCTCATGAGCCATTAGGGTTCCAAGTAGCTCTTGATAAGATAGGTCAGATAGGTCTTTACATTCCTCAATTACCGTCACCTTAGGTCTCCATCGTTTAGATAGACTTCTAAGGATCTTCCTGGCAATTTCCTCGGAGTCAAAAGTTTTTCCAAGATTTTTCAATTCATTAATGATACTGGAGAAGCGAGTAGACATGCTGTCAAGCGATTCATTTTGTTCCATGGAGAACAATTCGTATTTTCGCATAAGTAGAGCTATGCGTTGCTTTTTGACAACAGTTGTCCCCTCATAAGCTAACTCAAGACCATCCCATATTTCCTTGGCAGTAGAACTAGATGAGAAACGATCAAATTCAGTATGGGTCATGCCGTTTTGCAACAGACTAATAGCCTTTGAATTTTTCTCAGCTTTCTTATAATCTGCCTCAACATAGTCATCTTCTTTCTTTTCGATGGAAGTGCCTGTAGCCGTTCCAAGCATGATCTTATTAGGACCATTCTTAATGATTAGCCAACACTCCCAATCGTTACCCTTTATGAAATGGGTCATCATATTTTTCCATAGACTGTAGTTCTTCCCATCGAATACGGGACACTTCAGATGTTTGGAATCCATTAAAATAAAATTAAATGCAGCGGAAAATAAATAAAAATAAAAAGATAAATGGATCAGACTCCTTGCTGTAAGGCAATCAAGAGCACGAGGCTCTGATACCAATTGTAGAGTCTATTGATCGAATACGAAAGAGGGGGGGTGAATTGAGTATTAAAAACTAGCCCCACTTTTTCGATTATATGATATGTAATTAATTATTTGATCTTATGAATTAAAATCAACTAATTAATTAATCAAAGTAAGCGCAAATAACGAAATAACGAAAAGTAAAGAGATAAGAGAGAGGCACACGATTTTTGAAGTGGTTCAGTTTCACACGTTGAAACCTACGTCCACTATTCTCGATTAATAATTTTTAGTACCTTTCTACGGATTACAAAAATTACCAACCCACTCGTATAATCAACACTATGATTATAACTCAAGGTGAGTATCGCTAAATACTCTATACTATCTTACGCTAATAAGAAAGTACAATATAACTCACACAAATTCCCGTTAAAGAATTGTAAGCTTATAATGATGTACTATTATCCAATAACGTATTTCACTCAAGCGATTGATAATAATTGATGCACGACTCTTTTAAAAACAAACTCTAAAAATAATAAATATTTGCTCAAAGGTTTGCTTTAAAACGATTTTGGAAAATCAACACAAGTAAAATAAATATGCCGTGTGTATGTAGTGTATTTCGTGTTTTTACAATTGATATGTGAAGGAGTATTTATAGTAGAAGAATTATAGTAGATCTAAAACCCTAGTATAATATTTAATAAAGATACTTATCTTATCATAAAATAATATTTGCTTATCTTTTAGAAATATCTTTATCTCAAAATATTATTTGGTTTATCTTATAGAAATATATTTATCTTAATATCTCAAAATATTGTTGTAAAGATATAGTAGAATCCTAGATTAGGTAAACTAAGGAAACAACCTATGGAGGCCGAAATCCTCTAGCTCACGAAACCCTAGGAGGCACGCAACCCTAGGTGGCACAATACTAGGTTTCCACGAAACCCTAGATGGCTCCAACCCTAGGTGGGCTAATTAGGTTAACAACAAATTGAGATAGAATATATTAGAAACCCTAGGTAGCATGACCACCCATAAGTTGTATTACTAACCAATAGAATCTCATAAATATATTCTCTATTAAAATAATTGATAAATATAAAAATAAAACTCTTTCACTTTTGAAAACATTGCAAAACATTTTATTTCCAAAATCATGCATCAATATTTTATCATTCAAAATCATAGGCTAAAGCTATAACTTTTGAACATAAAATCTCTCGAATGGAATAGTTACCGAATGACGACCTATACTATCTAATCGTCACAAAGATCTTCAGTATACGGATCATCTCTTCATCTTGATCACAAAGACCCTCCATCTCGAGTCTTGTGTAGATTTATGTAGATCTTGTTTGAAGCGATTTTCCTTAAAGTTATGCCTGGTTAGCTATAACTTCCAAGTTCACTTCCAAAGTTATTCCTGAAGTTGTTGTAACTTTGTCTCACAAACTTTATCAAAGTTATGTCTAACTTTGATCATTCTTCTCATAATTGTTGCTAGCTATAATAAGACTAAAGCACACAATTATACGCATATGATATATCGAGTAAAACATATTATTACGTTAACACATGTCATTATCAAAACTATCAAATTGGTCCAACACGAGGAGAGGAGGTTCGGACAATGCCGTTGCAGCTCAGTTGGAGGCATTAACTGCCAAAATTGCCGAGTTACAAACTGACGCGGGGTTAGTCGCCCTCCCCCGGTTCAAACAAATACTTGTAATACTCAATACCAAACTATTTAATGTAGTAGGGTAAGGAGGTCGATCCCAAGAGACGGTGATTATGGTTCTAAGGCGGTTTAATCGAATTCTAGTTTAGTTCTTGCAAATAGCAAGTTGAAGAGAATTAATCATAAACTAGACTAACAAGGAGGCAAGGATGTGATGTAAGACAATAATAAAAAGGAACTAGGGTGAATGGGTTCATTAATGCATGCATAGGTCAATTATGGTGGGGGTTGGGACTAGTCTAAAGATAGTCTAAACATGTCTCCACCTCTCGGTGTAAGACGGATTAAAGGGCAAGCCTCCAACTCTCGATGCGAGACGAGCCCTAGTCTAAGGTTTGATTGGGTTCTCGCCCTAACCTCCCCCTAAACATCCAACACACACACAACAACAATAGAAGTCTAAGCTCTCGCTCAAACTAGTAATAAAACAAGTGAAAGACTCAAATTACTCATTCAAGCATTTCAACAAACACCTTGTGTGCACAAAACAAGTAGACTACCAAAAGACTTAATCTTTATGCCCAATTACCATAATCAACCCATAAACTCACATTAAATCCCCCATCTAACCCTAGTCTAACACTACTCACTCATACTAATGAAGGAAAGCATTAAAGATGGATACTTTGATATGAAATAAGCAAGAGAAGACATATTCACCATGAAAACTAAGTAAATAAACAAGAACAAGTAATTAGAAGACAATTAATGAAATAAAGATGAGAAATTGTACCAAACTTGTAAGAAAGATTGAAACTTGAATTAATAATCAAATAAGAGTCTCCTCTTGTCTTCAAATTACAACCCAAATCTTCACTAGTAACTAGGAGAAAGACTAAATCTAACAATAACTAACTAGGAAATTGAGTAATTATCCCTAATTAAGAAAGATTAAAGTACTAATTAGAGAGGTATTTCTTATTAATTACTAGGGTTCTTGTGTCTAGGGTTGTGTGTCTAGGATGAATTAGGAGGGGGGTATTTCTAGGTTGGTAGGAATAGGGGGTCAAAAGAGGGGTCCCAGCCGGCCGGCCGGCCGCCGGTGGCCTGGACCGGCTGGCGCCCCCTGACTTTCCTTCCTCTTTCTTTCGCTTCTTTTCTCTTCTTCTTTTCACGGCTGCCTCAGCCGGTCAGGCCGGTTGCCTTGGCCGGCTGGTGGTGACTGCTCCTCCTTCCTCTTCCTTCATCTTCCACACTTCATGTTACTTCCCCAGCCGGTACGGCCGGCTGCCGGTGGGCTTGGCCGGCTGGGGCTCCCTGCTATCTTCTTTCTTTTTGTTCGACAACAAGGGGAGTGTAGGTAGGGGTGAGCAAAACCGTATATCCGATACGGTTTTCAAAACCGTATCGGATATCCGGTTTTAAAAATCTCAATTTTGAGTATCCTTATCCGATACGGATTTTCCGTATATCCGGAAACCGTATATCCGGTTTTTCCGTATATCCGGTTTCCGGTTTTTCATTTAATAATGTAAAATTTGATGTCTTATTTTTAATTTTAATGTGATTTTATGATTTTTCTTAATAAGTTAAAAGAGTATCACATATTATAAGAATAAATAACTTAAAAATGTATAAAAGTAATAAGATTGAGTCACGGAAATACTCGACGTATAGTGGTTTTATGATTTTATTTTTATATTTTTTTATTAAAAATAGGAACCGTATCGGAAACCGTATATCCGGTTTCAAATTTTGTCGATACGTATCCGATACGGTTTTTTATAAACCGTATCGTATATACGGAAATTCGTATCGGATATACGTAAATCCGTATAATTGAAATCGTATATCGTATCAGATACGTATAATAAAACCGTATCGTATATTTTTGCTCAGCCCTAAGTGTAGGCGGCCAGGCCGGTGGGCCAGCTGCCGGTGCCACATGCCGGCTGGCGCCTCCTCTTTCGTCCTTCTTCTTTCTCCTTTTCTCCTTCTACATTTGTTTTGTGACGGTTTCTCGATTTTCATCCCGTCTCGTCCTTGTCTTGACATATTTCCTATGAATTGAGACGGAATTAAATAGTATGAGAGTATACGGGATGAGGACCAAAATACGATAAAACCGACGCTAAACAAAACTAAATACGCCGAAACATAAGAAAATAAAGAGGGGAAACGGTCTAAAATAATCATATATCACAAACTTCAAAGTCCTTGGAAAATAAGCAAACGGTTCATGCCATGGTTCAACAAGAGCCACCATGTGAAAGATGTGGTACTATGAGGCATAATGCAGTCGAGTATATGAGTACGGTTGAACAAGTACTTGCCTTTCAATCCTTTAAGCAAGGTACACCCTACTCTAACTTTTACAATAAAAGGACAAAAGAGCATCCCAATTTCTCCTACCGAAGTCAGAATGTTCTTAATCCTACCCCACCGCCACATCAGCAACAACGTTCCTCTTATGTATATCCTCAGAATCGCAATTCCCAAGGTAACTATAACCGTTCCAATCAAGGAGGCCAAAACTTTCAACAAGCTCCACCTCCACCACCTCCAAGTAATGATATGGCTGAATTGAAAGCCATGTTGCAGCAAAGTCTCATGATACAACAAAAGCAAGATGCTCAGATCTCTCAACTGATAGCTCATAACAAGATGGTTGATACTCAAATTGCCCAATTAGCAATTCAAAATCCACATAAACAACCAGGTAATCTTCCTCCTCAAGGACACCCTCCCATGAACAAGCCAATGCTATCACTTTGAGGAGTGGAACCCATTACAAAGGCCCTGAAATGATAAGGGATGAAACCGATGAAAGTATAGAAGTTGCTGGTCAAATTTCGAAAAACAGCGAAAAAGGGGCTGAAAAAAAGGTTGCTCGATCGAGCAGCACCCCCTTGCTCGATCGAGCAACCCTGGGAAACGCTGAAAATTCTGCTCGAAAAGTTCTTGAAAGTTCCTGTTCCGAAAAACTCGATCGAGCAATCCCTCTGCTCGATCGAGCAACCCATGATCAGGTCGGTAAGACTTCTAATTCATCTTCCAAAGCAAAGGAAGCCGAGCCAATTGCCATTGCACTTCTCTTTCCGCACCGCCAACATAAATCCAAGCTTGATAAACAGTTTGGGAGGTTTATGGAGGTGGTCAAGAATTTGCAAGTGAGTGTACCATTTACCGAGTTGATCACTCAAGTGCCGGCTTATGCAAAGTTTATGAAGGACATATTGACAAGGAAGCGGTCCTTTAATGAAGTGGAGACGGTTACATTTACTGAGGAATGCAGTGATGTGTTACAATCCAGATCACCACCTAAGCTAAAGGATACAGGGAGTTTTTCTATTTCTTGTAATATAGGTTGCTTAGCTATAGATAAAGCCCTTTGTGATCTAGGGGCTAGTGTTAGTGTCATGCCATTTTCTATATGGAAAAAGCTTAATATGGGTCAACTTACTGTTACAACCATTACCTTACAAATGGCCGACTGTTCTATTAAACACTCTTTAGGGATTTTAATAGACGTACCGGTTAGAGTAAGGAAGTTTTTCATACCACTTGACTTTGTTGTCTTAGATATGGCTGAGGACACCCAAATTCCTATCATCTTGGGACGACCATTCCTCCATACTGCGGGGGCGGTTATAGATGTTAAGAATGGGAGACTTACACTAACAGTTGGGGATGACACAATCACTTTCAACTTGGATAATGCAATGAAACACCCCATGTTAGAAGAGACATGTCATATATAGAGTCGATATTGTGGATTTATCTATTGATGACTCTCTTTCTTTGTGTTTGAATAGGGATCCTCTAGAGATTGCCTTAATTTCCAGCACTGCTGAAGCTGGAAGCTCACGGAGTGAAGAAGTACTTGTGATGGAAAAACTGCTCACGGGAGAGGACTGCAAGTTACAGAAGGATTATAGCTTAGGTAACCCCCCTAAGGTTACCGAGGTAAAGAAACCTGAGCTTAAACCCCTCCCCTCTCATCTTAAGTATGTTTTTCTTGATTCCTATGAGATGAATCCTGTAATTGTCAGTGCTAACTTATCCGAAAGCCAACTTACTGATATGTTGGTAGTTTTAAAAAGACACAAAAAGGCTATAGGTTATAGCATTGATGATTCACAAGGTATTAGTCCTGACTTTTGTATGCACCGTATCCACTTAGAAGAAGACCATAAACCTTGTAGGCAGGGTCAGCGTCGTTTGAACCCCACTATGCAAGAGGTAGTTAGAAAAGAGGTGCAGAAATTGTTAGATGCAAGAATCATATATACTATTTCTGACTCCAAGTGGGTTAGTCCTGTTCAGATCGTCCCTAAGAAGGGAGGGACTACAGTCGTCACTAATGAGAAAAACGAGCTCATATCTACTAGACTAGTGACAGGGTGGAGGATGTGTATTGATTATAGGAAGCTAAATGTAGCTACTAGGAAAGACCACTTCCCTCTCCCCTATATTGACCAAATGTTAGAGCGTCTAGCGTGTCATAAATATTTTTGTTATCTAGACGGCTACTCGGGATTCTTTCAGATCCCCATTCATCCTGACAATCAGGAAAATACTACCTTCACATGCCCTTATGATGTCTTTGCTTACCGAAGAATGCCTTTTGGGTTATGTAATGCCCATGCCACCTTTCAACGTTGTATGATGGCTATTTTTCTGATTATATCGAGTTTATTATGGAGGTCTTTATGGATGACTTTAGTGTTTATGAGACCGATTTTGATAGTTGTTTAGCTAATATGACTAAAGTCTTACAACATTGTGAGAAAAGCAATCTTGTGTTAAACTGGGAAAAGTGCCACTTCATGGTAACTGAAGGGGTGGTACTTGGTCATTTGGTGTCTGGACGAGGCATCCAAGTGGATAAAGCTAAAGTGGAAGTGGTTGAGCAATTACCGTACCAGGTGAATGTTAAAAGTGTTAGAAGTTTCCTTGGTCATGCGGGGTTCTATCGCCGTTTTATTAAGGATTTTTCGAAAATTGCTCAACCAATGACTAAGCTTCTCCATAAGGATGCCCCGTTTGTGTTTACTGATGAGTGTGTTAAGTCTTTTGACAGGATTAAACAAGCTCTAATCTCAGCTCCTATTATCCAGTCTCCTGATTGGAATTTGTCGTTT
>JAIUZE010020635.1:0-15861 GCA_022085475.1 Heliosperma pusillum
AAGAATAACCATAGTAACCTAGAAGAGATGTCATCACCATACAAATTCTTATACTCCAAGACAACATTCCTAAACCACTCTCCAATGTCTTCTTATGCTCGTTTGCAATCCACATCTCGCTCTTGTTTGGGTGATTGTATTTGAGCTCATCTTTGTGTTGTTGAATATAAGGTTGCACCTCATCTTCGTTGTTTAGCACATACGTATGTGCTAAATGTAACATGTCACGTGCCACAATTTTTTCAACCCGGCCCCTAATACCTTTTCCGGTCATCCAGTCACTATGACGATTCTTTGGAACGCCAATTAACTCCTCAGGGGAGAGATGAGCGTAACAATATGCAAGAGCTTCGTCTAATATAGCACGTTCAGCAATACAACCTTCTGGACGATACCGATTAGATGTATAGTCCTTGTAGACTTTCATCAATCTTTCGAAAGGATACTGGTATCTCAAGTACACGGGCCCAAGGTACAAAATCTCCCTAACCAAGTGAGTGGTCAGGTGAATCATGATAGTGAAGAAAGAGGGTGGAAAATACATTTCAAAATGACAAAGAGAGGTGACAACGAGGTCCTGCAATGAATCCGCATCATCGGAATCGATGACTTTATCGCATATGGACTGGAAGAAGAGACAGAATCTGGTAATAGCATATCGTACCTTTTCAGGTAAAATGGAGCGAATAGCCACGGATAGTAATTGTTGCATCAAAGTGTGGCAATCATGTGACTTTAACCCGGTGAGTTTTAGATCTTGCATCGACACAAGGCTTTTGATGTTGGACGAATAACCATGTGGCACTTTAATTCCATTCAAGCATGCACAAAACTCTTTTTTCTCATTCCGTGAAAGGGTATAAGCTGCTGGCGGTAAAAATGTACCATTACCTCTCTTCTGTGGTGCCAACTCTAGCCTAATACCCATCATTTGCATATCTTCCCTAGCTGCGGCGTTATCCTTTGTTTTACCGGGAACATTCAGGAGGGTATTGATAATATTATCACAGACATTTTTCTCAATGTGCATGAAATCGAGGCAATGCCTGACCTCCAGGTCAGGCCAATATGGAAGTTTATCAAAAAATATGGATCTTTTCTTATACCCACGAGTAGACAATTTAGAGCCGTTCTTCTTCCCATATTTTATCTCAATATGCTTTACTTTCTGATAAACTTCATGCCCACTCAAAATTCTAGGAGGTTGACGATGTTCTTGACGTCCATTAAATGCTTTCTGCTGCTTGCGATAACAATGGTCAGGATCCAAGCCCCTCCTATTTCCCAAATACACATACTTATGAGAACACTTCAAGTATTCAGACTCGATATCCTCCCCACACAATGGACATGCCTCTTTCCCATGCACCGTATGCCCAGAAAGGTCGCCATAAGCCGGATAGTCGGTTATTGTACACAATAACATCGCTCTCAAATTGAAAGTTTCATTCCTATATGCATCAAATACTTCTATCCCACTATCCCACAAAATTCGCAAATCATCTAAAAGAGGTTCCAAATAGACATCTATATTATTTCCAGGTTGTTTAGGGCCGGAAATTAACAACGACAACATCAAGTACTTTCTTTTCATGCACACATATGGAGGTAAGTTGTATATTGCCAACACTACTGGCCAAGTACTATGTTGGGTACTCATGTTTCCATGTGGGTTCATTCCATCAGTGGACAGCGCTAGACGTAAGTTTCTAGGTTCAATGCCGAAATCGGGATACTTAGCGTCGAACGATTTCCATTGCATACCATCTGCCGGGTGTCTTAGCTTCCCATCATTTATTCTTCCAGTTTCATGCCAAGTTAACATTTTTGAATCATTGCTATTCGCAAACATCCTTATGAATCTTGGTATCACTGGAAAATACCATAACACCTTAGCCGGGATCCCTTCCTTATCCTTATAACGCCACTCAAAACAAACCGGACAATTGGTTAAGTTTTGATATAATTTTCGATACAATACGCAATCATTTGGACATGCATGTATTTTCTCATATTTCATACCCACCCCTCTAATTAGTTTTTTAGCCTCATATGTCTTAACGGGAAGAACATTACCATCTGGAAGCATGTCGTTTATCAAGGCTAATAAACTAGTGAAACACGTGTCACTAACCCCATTTGCCCCCTTGATATTATACAACTTCACCACAGCCGACATCTTTGTGTACTTACAACCAGGGTATAGAGGCGCTTCAGACTCACACAACTTCTTATACATGTTGTCAAGGTCATCCAAATTAATGTTTTCATCTTCAAAAGCATTTGATTCATCATCTTTTTCTTCATTATCTGTAGACCCAACATTCAACTCGTCTGCTTCCAACTCAACATACTCGGCAAACTCGGGATCATCAGTTATCCTTTCGTATACCTCAAGATCATCTTCTTCAAAATTATTATCTTCCTCTAATGATTCCCCATGAAAAATCCACGGGTATAGGATCGACTAAAACTATACTTTTCTAGGTGAATTTTAACGTCCGGAATAGCCATATACCTAATATTACCACATCTTTCACAAGGGCATGGAATACTAGAAGAACCATTCAAATTGTTCGCAACGACTTCATAAAATTCAGCTAAACCATCCTTATAGTTTGGGTCACTCATATTCGCAGCATTCATCCAAGTTCGAGTCATTTATCTACATTCGTAGTATATATAGTAAGCCAAGTAATTCAGAAAATCCAACTAATTAAAACTAATTCAATAATAAGCCAACTAATTCAGAAAATGCAATGTATAAGGCAACTAATTCACAAATAAACGAAATTCAGGAAATCAATAAAGAAAAATTATTAGAATACCTGATTAATAAGAAATAGCAGACGGAGATGATGACAAAGAGACGATCAGGAAATCAATAAATTATTAGTGTTTGTGGTTTTGTGATGCAGTATAATCGCTTTGTGTTTGTGTTTTTGTGTTGCAGTACAGTATTATTAGTGTTCTGTGTTTTTTTCATCTTTATTAAAAGTATTGACAACGGTTAATATTCATATTCACCGTTGTTATTAGGTTACCTATTTACAACGGTTAACAAAGTTAAATCCGTTGTTACAACTAACAACAACGTCCAACAAAATCATATCCGTTGTTATTAATTTAAGCCAAATAATGCGCCAAATTAATAACACATTATAACAACGGGTTTTTCATACCCGTTGTTATTACTTTTCATTATTTCGCGCTAAATTAATAACAACGGATATAGAATAAACTGTTGTTATTAGTAAATTTATTTACAACGGTTATTTTAGTTCACGCCGTTGTTAAAACTAATAACAACGTTCGAAAAACTAACACCGTTGTTATTAGGTTTAATAAAATTCCGCGGAAAAATAATTATCCATTCCACAACGGTTTTTCTTTATTTTCGTGAGTATGCGTTGTTGATGGGGCGTTGTTATTGCCTGTATTTGTAGTAGTGCTGCCCTCTGTTTCCTACATTACTAGTACTACCTCTTCTTCGTCCTCCCGCCATATAGAGAAAAACTAAACTATTCAAAGCTGTCATGAATTAACAAACATGTATGTACAATTAAATGACAAGAAACTATATATTGGTATTAATAAATAATAAAAACTATAAATTGTTTTACAAACGACCACACATATAGAAAAAGTAGTTTCAACTAATATAAGAATTAGAAATAATCTTATTCATCATCACTACTTAAATATTGGTTTTCGGAAATGTTGTATTTAAAAAGGGAGTCTATAAAATCTTCTTCTTCCTCTTTATCTTCCTCTTTATCTTCCTCTTTATCTTCCTCTTTATCTTCTGCTCCGTCTTCCTTCCGCTTCTGCTCATCCTCCTTCTCCTCCTCTTCTACCTTCTCCTCATTATTGTCCTCTACTTGAGCTTCTTCTTCCTCCTCTCTATAATTTCATTATCATCTGGCACTTCAATTATTGATAGTAGTGTCTCACTACTAATAACATCTTCTTGAAACGCAGATTCGACAATAGGTGCAGCAACATGCGATCTGGCTTTAGTTTTGAATACTGCTGACCACTTATCTTTATCTCTTTTGATATTTGGATATGAAGTATAATAAACTTGTTCAACTTGATAAGCCAACACAAATGGATCATATTTCGGAAATTTTCTGCTTCGATTAACATCCACAAGTTTATAATCCTTATGTATTTGCATTCCTTTTTCAGAATTATCTATCCAATCACATTTGAATAAAATAACATTATATGTGCTTTTTTCGCCTGTGTACGACAATTCAACAACTTCGTTGAGTGTTCCATAGTAGTCAGCTCCCTCAGTCGAACTTACACATACTCCATTATTAAGTGTAGATTTTTCCAAATCTAACCCATCTTTGAAAGTGCGAAATTTGTATCCGTTAATGAAATAACGTTTCCATGTTCGCACCCTTTTCGAAGGACCTTGTGCTAAGGCTATGAGAACTGGATCTTTTAAGTTGTTTACCTATCATTGTTAAATTATTATCAAATTATAATACCTTCAAGTATTAAAAAAAAATTGAAAAAAAAGAGTAATCTTGTGTTAGTATGTAGTATGTACTTACTTGTCCTCTAAACCATTGGTAAATCTTGTGTCAAATTTGTTCCAAATATCCTCGGCTGTGAGAAATTAGGGATATTCTGTTTTGATATAATTTTCAAACATCCTATATTCATTATAAAAAATGTCGAATTAAGTAATAGTTTTTACATGCATGTTGTTATAATTAATTATTAATAATTAAAGTTTCAAAGGACGATTTTTTTACTTACACTTCGTTATGCTTCAATTCTTCTAAATCACAGTTAGATAAAACATATAAGTGTGCACGCTCATATTCGTTGTCTTCTAAAAATCTTTCACGACACTTTCCAGAACAAATTCCCCCGTGATCTTGAAAAATCTCGGGTAAGGTAGAATACGTAGGCTCTTTCGAGCGTACGTCGAGATCCTTGGCTTTTGTGTCCACGTTCTCTTCAAAATAAAAGGAACAGAAATTGGCAATTTCTTCAAGCAAATACGCGTTGCATATAGAACCTTCAACACGCGCTTTATTTCCAATCTTTTTTTTCAAATGATTTAAGAACCTATAAAAAACTTGGATAAGATAGACTGAAATAATTAAAGTTAAAATTGGATAATTGTGGAATTAATTACCTCTCAAAAGGATACATCCACCTATATTGCACTGGACCACCCATTTTCAGTTCATACGGCAAATGAATTGGTAAATGCTCCATTGAGTTAAAAAAAGATGGTGGAAATATCTTCTCCAACTTGCAAATGATTTCGGCAATGTTGTTCTCGAGAGTAGTTATTTTTTCAGCTTGTATCGATGAAGTACACAAATCTCTGAAAAATTGGCTAAGCTTAGTTATAGCATTCCACTCATTCTTCGGAAGAAGGTGCCTTAAAGCCACTGGAAGTAAACGTTCCATAAACACGTGACAATCATGACTTTTCAATCCATGTAGTTTCAACTCGTGTTTATCAACACATCTACTCAGATCTGAAGCATAACCGTCCGGAAATCTCAAATTGGATATCCAATCACACAACACCTTCTTTTGTTCTTTATTCAAAATGAATGAATCCATTTTTCGCTGTTTAGAACAAACGGTCAACATGTCCTCTTGTGCTTGTGGGGTAAACTTTGTCTTGTTTTTCACATTCATCACCGTGTGAATCAGTTGCTCGAAAAAGTTTTTCTCGATATGCATTACATCAAGGTTATGACGAATTAATAGTGTTCTCCAATAAGGAAGTTCCCAAAAAATGCTTTGTTTCCACCACCCAACTCGAGAAACTTTTAACGAGTCCAATTCAGCTTTACTTGCATCCACAACTTTGGGAAAATGCTTCACACAATCCCACACTTCTTCACCCGTTAATCTCGTAGCAGCAAAATCTTTCTCAACTCGTCCTTTTCGAAAATTAACTTTATCTTTGCGGAAAACATGATCAGGTTGTAAAAACTGTCTATGACAATCAAACCAACTCCATTTTCTACTTTTATAAAGCCAAAACGACTTAGTTTCCTTCTCCATACAATATGGACACGCATGTTCACCAGCAGTTGACCAACCCGATAACATGCCGTAAGCAGGAGTACGACTTTCCGTATTGACCGAAAGGTGCGAAACCATCAGTACAAAGACCAAGTCGAACATTTCGAGGCTCACTTGCAAAAGAAGGATGAATGCGATCAAAATGTTTCCAAGCCTCGCCGTCACTTGGATGAGACATTATCCCGCTGACACGTGGATTTTCATGATGCCACCGCATCTCTGCCGCAATTAGTTTTGTGGCATAAAGTCGTTGCAAACGCGGTCCTATTGGGAAATAAGTTAAAATATTTTTCCCAACCCTTTTGCCATTTGCATTCTTTTGTTTTTTTATATCGATCTCTACCACATTTTCTACACTTATCGAGAAGACTATCATCATCCCAAAACAACATACATCCTATTTCACACGCATCTATCTTTTCATAAGGCAGTTGAAGAGCTTTAAGAATATTTTTGGTTTCATAGAAGTTACGCGTCATAACATGATTTTCAGGAATAATGTCCCCTATAAATGACGCGATACCATCTACACATTTGTGGGGTAAATTGTATTCACATTTCAAAGTTACCAACCGGGAAGCTGACTGCAATAGAGAGATACGACTCCCCCCATACACCGGTTTATTGGCATGTTCCAACATTTTGAAAAAGGCTAGTACATTAGGATTTGGAGATTCATCAACCACTTCGGCGTCAACATTTTCCATTATAATTTCATTAATGTTGTCGCGCAACGCATCCTCCACCATATCCCTATAGGGATTGTCAGACCTCTCCTCAACGGGAAAATTTTCACCATGGCACACCCAATCATAATAGTCATCGCAAAAGCCCCAAAGCCCTAGGTGTTTTCGTACTTCTTGTTCGACTAAAAATTTGCGATTTCTACACTTTACACATGGGCACCTAATTTCCTTACATCTACCGTAATCTTCTTGTTTCTTAACATAATTAATGAATTCATTAACGCCCATTACAAACTCCTGCCTTAATTTTTTATTACAATCCAATCTTTCATACATCCATGCCCGTTGTACTCTTTTCATTTCAAATCTACATACACGTTTATAATTATTATTATCGACTTAAATAAATATTCAAAACAATAACAACAAGAACTAAAAGTTTACTAATAGCAACAATAACAACAATAACTACTAATACACAATCTCCTATTACACAAACAACAACAAACAATAAACAACAAACAACAAACAACAAACAACAAACAACAAACAACAAACAACAAACAACCTCCAACCTCTAACCTCCAACCTCCAACCTCAACCACAACAACAACAACAACAACAACAACAACAACAACAACAACAACAACAACAACAACAACAACAACAACAACAACAACAACAACAACAACAACAACAACAACAACAACATCTTCCACCTGCAAAAAAAAATAATATTCGAGTTCATGGGGTCCTTATCTCTCCAACCTAAACCCATCTTTGAATCTTTCATACCATTAGTAAATACTAATCATTTAATTAATTGTTATGAGACAAAAATTCGGCAGCAATTCCCTACAGTTCTCCAAATACACAATGTTGAATGACTTGTCACTCTCCATGTAACAACCCGAAAAGTACCCGATTTTTCTAGTAAAAATATTTACTAACACTTTTCAGTAGAACTTAAGTTTTAAAATAGAAATTTTCGTTCGGAGTCGTATTTTGAAATTCCGCGTTCGTATTTGGAATTTTTGAGGGATTCCATGAAAAGACCGTTTTTAGTCATCTTTGACTTTTCTTGACTTTTAAGTCGTCTTTGACTTTTCCTTGACTTTTTAAAGTCGTCATTGACTTTTTCTTGACTTTTAAGTCGTCCTAAACTTTTCTTGACTTTTAAGTCATCTTCGACTTTTCTCGACTTTTCAGTCAACTTTGACTTCCGTTGACTTTTCCCGACTCGTCTCATAAGTATGAAGACCGAAATTTTATTTAAAAAAAATAATATTTTTGATTTATTTTTATTTAGATTTATTAAGATTTATCATAATTTAATATAATTATTTTGAATTTATTCGGAATTTAAAGAATAAGTTTTACGGTTTTTACTCGAAAATCATTTAACTATTCCCGACGCATCGTAATGCGCGCAACAAAATCGAAACTCGACTGTGGCATGAGTCACGCGCCCATGTCATCATTTTCCACTCACAACTAGATATTTTATTTGTTTTGATTAAACAAATCATAATATCTAGATATTTATTACCTTTATCGATCCGTTAACGAGAATTACGCAAATCGATAAATCAGACCCAATTGCTCATCAAGCCACACGGCTCCCTCTCCTCTTTTTGTCCTTGATATTTTCTTTCTTTTCATTATAATAACATAATATCTTGATATTTGTTGTAATTAACTTTATCGTTAATTATATTTAATCGTTTACCGTACAATAATTATTAAACGCGAGTCAATTACGGAACAACAATTTCAAAACTCGACATCCACTTTGGCCTATATGTACACGGCTCAACACACCACACTTGACTCACAAACAACTTTTCATTTTACAACCAATCAAATAAAGATCAAAATATCACTTTCTTTGATCGTTCTTCGTGTTCTTCGTGTTCTTCAATTGTTCATCATCGTTCTTGAGCAAAACCTTCATAAAATCTTCATTTCTTAATTAAATCCGTCCTAACTTATATTTCTAGACTCTCCTCTTCGCTCCCCATCTTCACGTACGGTTTTTTTTCAATTCCGTCAAAATCGTTTTCAACACTTTAATTATGGAAAATCTATTTTTACTTCTAATAATGTTTTTCTTGTCATTTCTTATAGGGGAAGATTTTGAAGACGAGTTTGGTGACTCGTATATATTAGGGGAAGATTAGAAGACGGGTTTCTTAGTTTATACTTCTTATGATTTTGGTGCTACTTGATTTTAGCTAAGCTAAGGTAACGATTCCGAGTTACTCGACGATATAATGTCACATAGCCTTAGTTTCTTAGGTTTTAGTTCATATTATGGTTACTAATGATTTTTAGTAGTAACATGTTAAGTAGTAGGATTTATATGTTGTATGGAAATTATAATATGTTAGTGTTCTAGACATGTTAGTATGATTTAATTATAATCATGATTTTAATATGCATGATGGTTGAATTGGATGTTAAAAATGGATGTTGTTAATTAAAATGATGTTAGGATTAATTAGGGGTGGGTGTTGTGGTGGCCATTGAAGTGGCCGGTTATGGTGGTGGCTGAACCGGCCGGTTCAGGCTGGTCAGACCGGTCCAGGCCGGTCCAGCCGGTCTGGGTTGGTCATTGGTGGGTCCGGGTCTTGGTCTTTGGGTTGTGTCGATGTTTGATTGTTTAATTGTTGTTTTGACGGGTTTTAAATATGTTAAGCATGCGGAAAAATATTAGGAAGCGGTTTTAGAATTTTTAGGCAAAACAGCCATTTTTGGCCAAATCAGGCCGTGGGGCCCAGTCAGGTCCGTGTCCAGGTCAGCCCAACTCAGCCCGTGGGTCCCACTTTGGGACTTGTGACGGTTTTTGAGTTATCGTCATTTTTATCGCGTTTTGTAATAATTAGCAAGCGAGAAATATTAATAAGTAAAATATTTAATTAAAAAGGTGTTTCATTAAATTATTATTTCTCACATGTTAGAAATTATAAGACGAGACCGTAGTTTAAGTTAATCTCCTTTAAGTCAAACGGGGTTTTGGGTATAATATAATCTAATTCACATGTTAGAAGTTTTAATAGAATAACATGTAATCAATATGTTGATTTTATGTCTATGTGATAAAGACTCTGTTTCTAGCCGGTTTGATCCAACGGGTTTGGTCAAACTAAGATCTAGTCAGCCCCGATTTGACTGATGACCCGTCGCGGGACTCGGGTCGGGGATTTGTCTTCGAGTAAGGTTGTATTTAATTAATGAATTAGCCTTAGTAGATATGAGGCGATATGATATTTGATTATTATTGATATGCAATTAGTCACATGATAGAATGTTTTTCTGTGACTGATTTATTATATGGTTGGTGTCGTGTTGACTAAGTACCCATAGAGAATTATGGATATATGGCGTCTTGACCATTCTAATTCTAAATGAGTAGCTTGGACCAGGACATTGATAGGCAGGTACTGTCTTTAACGAGTATATGTTCACTTGTTGATAGCTTTTGTGTCTCGGCTTGGTGGGTTTATATCCAAGTCGGGGCATGGCTGCCCGATCCGTTTTGGGACTGGAGCCAGCTTAAGTACTAGCCATCTCTGCTTAGGGGGTCGCCTAGTAGAGTTTCTCATAGACGGTTATGTCATGGGACGGGGAACGGAATAGCTGTTGTCGCTAGGTCTGATCAGTCTAGGACTAGGATGTTTTCCTACGTTGTGGTATAGCCTCGAGTTACAGAAGTCGACTATTGACTGTGCTAAGAACTTATGCCTGTTTGTAGACGTATTGGTCTTTCATGTTTGTATGATTCTATGAATCTTAGAAGGTGAGATGCAAGCCGGCTAAGGTTGATAGAGTTTGGATTACCGGTTGTTAACTGATTCACATGATTACGTGTTGATTAGGGTTTGAGTGTATCACGGCCATGTTTCTGAGAGGAACCTCTTAGCTAGCATACCAGCTTCCCTACCTCGAGTTATAGTTTATTATCGGTTTCACATGATAGCTTTCACATGCTAGGTTATTTGTTAGTTATCTGTTTCATAACATGAAAAGCATATCATATATGTTTAAGTTTTGTATTTTCCATATACATTGCTTTTATGTTATTCATGTTTCATTAAACTCGACATTTCGTGGCTGGGAGAACTCGGAGTTACTCCCCACTGACTGTGGCTTCCGTGTTTATATTTAATGCGGTCGAACAGGTGGTGATGCATATTTGGGGTACATTGACGAGCTAGCGAGCGAAGTATTGACCTTGGACCTATATTCGGTTCTTAGATTGTATATTATTATACACTCTTTATTTCCGTATTTATACGGGAGATATGTCTCCCGTCTTGTATATTTCTTTTGTATAATATTATTTCCGTTTTGTAATGACCCTTTTTATTTATGACACCCTTCGTTTATGTATTTAAATATTTTTTTTCTTTCCGCAAATTTGAGGGTGTCACAGTTGGTATCAGAGCATTTTTGCTCCCGACGCACGTTTGTGTACCCTTGTATAAATAACTTGACCTTAATAAAATAATAAACTTGTGAGATAGAATGGTAGGATGGGTAGATTAGGATTTATGTTGTAGTCTATTTGTTTATGCTAATTGTTAGGAGTAACTTAATTTGTTTTGGTTCTTATGAAGACGGTTGGACCTCGTGTAGAAGAGATCGTTGTTACTGCCAACCAGGTCCTTCCTCATAAAGAAGACAATTGCCCAGGAGGCTATGCTTGGGTGGCTAGCCAGATTGCTAGGAGCAATATTACGCCTTATGGTGGAATATGTGTTACCTAGAAGGAGTATCCTTTACCGAAGATTTGAAGATTTATAAGCCTAATTGAAGAGAACTCCTTCTTCATCTTTGAATTCTCTCGTCCTTATAGTATTATGCCCTCTTCCTTCCATCTAGGTGCTACTTTCTATTCCAACCTATTTGCCTCTTGAAAATTTCTCTTGATAGTTCCTCCATCTTAACATAGGTATCCTTACCTCCCTCTTGTAACATTTTTCTAGATGTCATAACCATCGGTTTGAGGTATATTATACTTAGTCGGAAGAACTTTGAATCTTGTGGAATATTAGTGTTAGTTAGAATGAACTTTTGATTTGAGGAAAATGTTATGGATCTAATTTCACCATATGGTGGTGAGAGTTGGTATCCTTGAGGAAGGTGTGGTGAAGTATGTTTAATAATTTTAAAGCTTGATGCTTGTCATGACTTGTGAGTAATAGTTCATGATATTCGATGGTATAAGGTCGAAGGAATTGGCTATGACTTCTTAATTCATTAGTAATTTAGTCTTTTGGACTTAGAAGTTTAGTATTGGTTTGAAGACCATGCTTATGATATGTCTATTTTAGAGTAAATAAGAAGTTTCGAATATGGTGCCTAACCATCCTATTAAGCTAGTTCCGTGTTTAGATGATTACAAGGATTTGAGGATAAACTTAGGATGAAATTCTCCTAGTGGTTTTAGATTATGAAAATTTGAAGTTGCAATATCATTTCTTTTTGAGGATCGAATTAAGCATAATGGTGGTTGATTGTTGTGGTTAAGGATTTTAGTGGCTCTTTAAGTGTTACTTGGTAATTGTGGTCTTTAAATGTTGGACTCTAACGGGAATAATTACCTTGTGGAATTTTGGATTTAGATGACCAAACTTGAGGAATATAGTCATAAGCGAAAACCGATGTATTGAGAGTTTGGAAGAGATAAATAAATTGATTTACGGTTGCATTGTTCCTATGATTGGCAAAAGTTAAGTGAAATAAGATTTGTGTGACTAATCTCTTTGAGGTTTTGTGATCCAACTTTTGAGGATGAGAAGGTCAGTTGTTAATAATTAAGGGTAATGAAGTTTTGAAGAAATTAGATTAAAGGATTTCATAGTAAGTCCTTTACTTGGTGGTTATTAGAGGTCTTGTTTACCAAATTATAAATATTTTGATGGTGGTTTCCAATAAGAGTTTTGATGGAGTTAAGAAGATTTGAGTTCGTAATGAATCTTTTATGGGATTATTAGTTATGGAGTTTACCGTACCGATGGACCTTAGAAGATTTTAATTGAATTTGAATAATTGGGAGTTCTTACTCTAGGAGTCGTGCTTATGAAATATTTAGGTAGGAATCGGAGGATGGAAAATGTTGAGAGTATATCACACTCCCTTGAGGACTAGTTTACTTGTACAGTTAGTATTGTCGAGTTACTATCGACATTAGAATTTTCATAGAGGGAAGAGAGTATTGGGGTTCACCCTTCGTTCTTCTTTATTCTTTCCTTCTTTCTTTCTTCTTTCTTTCTATTCGATTTATTCTTTCGAATATTTCGTTCCTTCTATCAATTATCATCTCGTATAGATAGGTTATTAGAAGCTTTAGTTAGAAAATTTAAGTATAGATAGTAGTGTTATTACTTTTGCTATAGAATTTTTGAACTAATCGCTTTTGGAGATTTTTGATGATTTCAAGTATTTTACCGTCAAGGAATGTTGAGACTTGTTATTGGAGACGTTCGATAACTAGTTTTCTCATTTATTGATGTGAAAATGTATCTTTTAAAGTCTTTGACTTGGGACGTCGATGTTCTTAACAGCTGACGAGAACTTTCCGTTTCATTGATAAGACTCTATATTGTTATTATAAGTATATTTTTAACAATTTTGAAATAGACCTACATATATGTTACGTTCCTTCTTCTAAGTTTCGAGGACGAAACTTTTTAAAAGGAGGGGTGATTGTAACAACCCGAAAAGTACCCAATTTTTCCTAGTGAAAATATTTACTAACACTTTTCAGTAGAACTAAAGTTTTTAAAATAGGAATTTTAGTTCCGAGTCTTATTTTGAAATTCCGCGTTCGTATTTGGAATTTTTGAGGGATTCCATGAAAAGACCGTTTTTAGTCATCTTTGACTTTTCTTGACTTTTAAGTCGTCTTTGACTTTTCCTTGACTTTTTAAAGTCGTCATTGACTTTTTCTTGACTTTTAAGTCGTCCTAAACTTTTCTTGACTTTTAAGTCATCTTCGACTTTTCTCGACTTTTCAGTCAACTTTGACTTCCGTTGACTTTTCCCGACTCGTCTCATAAGTATGAAGACCGAAATTTTATTTAAAAAAATAATATTTTTGATTTATTTTTATTTAGATTTATTAAGATTTATCATAATTTAATATAATTATTTTGAATTTATTCGGAATTTAAAGAATAACGTTTACGGTTTTAACCGAACGTCATTTAACTATTCCCGACGCATCGTAATGCGCGCAACAAAATCGAAACTCGACTTTGGCATGAGTCACGCGCCCGTGTCATCGTTTTCCACTCACATAGATATTTTAATTCTTTTGATTAAACTAATAATAATATCTAGATATTTATTTACTTTATCGATCAGTTAACGAAAATTACGCAAATCGTTTACAAAACTGACCCGATATCACCCATACCACACGGTTTTTCTTCCTCTCTTAGCCCTTGATATTTTATTTCTTTTCATTATAATAACATAATATCTTGATATTTAATTCAATTAACTTAATATCTAATTAATTACGGTAATATAATTATTATACCGGGTCAATTCCATAACCACAATTTCAAAACCCAACTCACTAGTTTGCTCTATAAACTCACGGCTCACACACTCCACTTTACTCACAAACAACTTTTCATTTTTCAACAAATCAAATTAAGATCAAAATATCACTTTCTTCAATCGTTCTTGAGCGTTCTTCGCGTTCTTCATCCGTTCTTCATCGTTCTTGAGCAAAACCTTCATAAAATCTTCGTTTCTTAATTAAATCCATCCTAATTTATATTTTCTACTAGGATCTCCTCTTCGCTCCCCATTTCTAGTAAGTACGGTTTATTTTCAATTCCGTCAAAATCGTTTTCAACACTTTAATTATGGAAAATCAAAGTTTTAATTCTAATAATGTTTTTCTTGTCATTTCTGATAGGGGAAGATTTTGAAGACGTGTTTGGTGACTCGTATATTTTAGGAGAAGATTAGAAGACGGGTTTCTTATTTTCTTAGTTCTTATTATTTTGGTGCTACTTGATTTTAGCTAGCTAAGGTAACAATTCCGTTTTACTCGACGAATTAATGTCACATAGCCTTAGTTTTGTTTTTGTAGTCTTTAGTTTTGGCTCATATTATGGTATTTAGGATTTTAGTTAGTAACATAGTCTTTAGTTTGTTTTCTTTTGATTTTGGTTCATCTTTATTTTTGGTTCATGTTTTTATGATTTATGGATTTTTAGTTAGTAATATGTTAAGTAGTGGTTATTATGTTGTTTTATGATTCTTGATGATTTTTATGTTTTATGGAATTTTTATGTTGTTTTATGATTTTTGATGCTTTTTAAGTTGTAGGAAATTTTTATGATGATTTATTGTTCTTGATGATTTTTAAGTTGTAGGAAATTTTTATGATGATTTATTATTCTTGAAGAATTTTAATGATTTTTACTAAGTTAGGATTTTTTATGTTGTTTATGAAATTTTAACAAGTTTAGTGTTCTTGACGAATTTTAATGATTTTTACTAAGTTATGATTTTTATGTTGTTTTAGTGTTCTTGACAAATTTTGATGATTTTTAATAATAATGATTTTTGTAAGGATGGATGTTAAAATGGTTGTTTGATGATTAAAAACAAGTTTGGAATTGATTAGGGTGATTGATGATTGAACCGAGAAAGGGGTGGTGAGAACCGGACCAACCAGACCGGTCCAGGCCGGTTCAGACCGGTCTGGGTTGGTCCATGGTGGGTCCGGGTTTTGGTCTTTGGGTTGTGTCGATGTTTGATTGGTTGGTTGTTGTTTTGACGGGTTTTAAAAATGTTAAAGCATGCGGGAAATA
This sequence comes from Heliosperma pusillum, assembly GCA_022085475.1. Classification (NCBI taxonomy): domain Eukaryota; kingdom Viridiplantae; phylum Streptophyta; class Magnoliopsida; order Caryophyllales; family Caryophyllaceae; genus Heliosperma; species Heliosperma pusillum. Next base: position 15,599 of record JAIUZE010020635.1, read on the forward strand.
TTAGGAAACGGTTTTAATGAAAGTTGTAAAAATCTGCCATTTTGAGCCAAAACAGGCCGTGGGCCCATCCAGGCCCATATTGGGTCCGGCCCAATTCAGCCGTGGGTCCCACCTTGGGACTCGTGACGGTTTTTGAGTTATCGTCATTTTTATCGTGTTTTGTAATATTTAGCAAGTGAGAAATGTTAATAAGTAAAATATTTAATTAAAAAGGTTTTTCATAAAATTATTATTTTTCACATGTTAGAAATTATAATACGAGA